>JAMKPZ010001017.1:0-72022 GCA_024699675.1 Amphibolis antarctica | reverse complement strand
TAAGAATATTTCACAAATAAATTGAAGATAGATTTAATAATTAAATCAATTAATTAAAAATATAAAATACAAAACCACACAAATATTTTATCACTTCAACAAAAATTTAAGTCATTGATTTAAATAATTTATTAATCACTTACTCCAACATATTAAAATAATAAATTAATGCATATGTTAATTAAGCACTTAAAAAACCTTAATCATCGTATTTGTAATCAATAAATGATTAATTAAAATTCATAAGTTAATTAAAGTAATGATTCAAAATATATGCATGTGGATGGAGTTTTAAAGTTAAGGGAGAGAGTGTGTATATGTCTTTTTAGGTGAAGAGAGAGTGTGCGTTTTTAAATTTCACTTGTAATAGAAAGAGTAACTTAAAGTTACGTAAATTTCACTCGTCGATCTCACGATCGACGGACACCTACAGAACATGTGCCCTCTAAAAATAAATACATTTTTCATAAATCTGATAACTGACACAAAGGTAGATTATCATATATATATATATGAAATTTCAAACACGCGAGATTATCAATATTTCTCACAAATCTTGAGTTATTTTCGTTTTTTTGAGTATTGAAATTACCAAAAATCTCAGTTATCATAAATTTAAATCAAATTAATGAATCATTATACTTGGATGTAGCTAGACTAATTAATTACTTGGTTTGAGGGGCACCGAAAAGAAAATCATATTATTAACTTTTTTTTATATTCTCACATCTAAAAAATGAGTGAAATTGAAACTTTTATATCACTTGTAAACTATTTCTTATTAACCAATTAGTTGTAGTAAGATAAAATTTACATATTATTAGAACATTTACATGTAAGACATTATGTAAAACATTTAATTGAAAGGCTTACAAGTACAATAGCGTATTAGGAAAAATAGTCTCACATCAAGAAAAGATGAGTATAACTAAAACTTTTATATTACTTATAAGTTCTTTTGTATTAGTCAATTGATTAGTCTCTAGAAGCTATTCAAAAGTTGCAGAGTTAATTTGAACTTCATTATTTGTTAACAATCTTACGGCTCAAACTTCAATTTCACATAAATTCCTACACATCAACATCATCACACAAACTTCATATACAAGTTTTTATCTTATAATTTATTGTAAAAATCAATTCAATTTACTAATAAGACTTCATTTAGAAATGTTGTTTACATGAATTTTTACTATGTGAAGTATATATTTTAACAAATAATGTAATAGAAGTAGATATTTTCGTTGTAAGTATTACAAAGAGAAATAGAAAAGGATCTTCTCATATCGAAAATGATGTTAACATAAAAAAACGTGAACTCTAAACTTATCTAATACGTAGATTTTGTTAAACAAAATCTAAAACTTAACTTTCAAATTTTTATAATATTTAAAATTAAAATACCTCGTTATCAAACACGGATCGTCTAATTCTCCTGCGTTTTCATCAAACATTTTACTTTTCACCAGGTAACCTGCCGTACGTGAAATTAATAGATCGTAGATAGACAATTCATCAGACATGGCATTCATGTCGATCACATATGGCTGTAGATAGATTAGACTATCTATAAATTAATTAATGATGAAAAATGGTTGGGTATAATATAAATGAACATCCAATTATATGATTTCTTGAATAGTATTCCATACATTATTAAGTGATCGATATAAGCAGTCTTTCTAAAGTAACCGATATTTCCACGTACATATATTAATTGCATCTGTGTGGTTTGGCACAGCAGCACGTACGATGAATAGATCACTGTACATGACAAAGTAAAGTCTTGCATATTAATTTTTGTGGTGCCTTGATTTTTACAAATTTTTATGTATATTATTATTATATAAATTTTTATTTATATATTTTTATCTTACAATTTACCATCAAATTTAACTACATTTGATAATAAAATTACTTTTGATTTTTTAGTATTTGAAGTTGGAGTACGTCATTACCAAACACACCTTATATATAATTGATTATGATTTAATTTCTTTTAAACAGGAGTGTGTTTTGATCTCTTTTTTCCTTTTTACTTTTGAAAATGGTTGATGTTATTATACTTTAAACTCACGAGTTTACTTTTCTTCTTGCGTACGTACTTACGGGAATTAGAACATTGATTCATGATATTATATTCCTCCTCCAAAAAATTTCAATTGATTTATTAAAATAGACGCCGTTGTATAACCAAATTATCAGACCCTCAATCACACACATATATATGGGTAAATGGGTAAATTGTCAAAATATCCCCTCATATGAGCAAATTCCCAAAATACTCCCTTTATATGGTTAAATCAGTGAAGTGCGCACCCTCCTTACAGTCTAATTTCATAAAATACCCTTATATATCGAAAATATGAAAATGTTTCTAAATAAGAATCTGAACGGTTCAAAACATCGTGTACTCCTGAATATTAATATAATTTGTCTAACATTTAGGTAGATTTTTAATATTTTTCGACACTTATCTTTACCAAATTGTATAACCCTATTTTGTATTTTTTCCTGTAAACAATAAAACTATTTTTTTTTTTTGGTCTTGTACGTGTACATTTTTAATACAATGGCACAATGCAAATGATCATTTTTCCATTAAGAAGGCATAAATTAAAGTACGGTATTACAAGTTAACTCATATATAGAAGATCTTTGAAACAGAATATATTATAAAAATATGTGATGCGGTGGTTGTGATGTGATGAAATTTCAAACTTAATATTATAAATTTTAATAAACTTTTTTAACCATTAAAATATTACTTTGATGATTACACTCGACTCAGCAAACAAAAGATGGTGCGGTGGTTGTCTCCTCCTTCAATGTTTATTTAGAAGGTAAAATGAGATAACGTAAAGTTTTTTTTTAAAAAAAATATTACATAATTTATAATATAGGTATTTTAATATAATTTTTTAATGTAAAATGTTAAAATTATTTGATAAATTATAGATCATTGTGATATATAAGTTACATTTATGTGATGCTAAAAGCTCATCTTAGAATACTAAGGAGTAATTTTAGAATAAATATTAAGTGATTGATGAAAGAAGTTGAATTTAATGGTAAGCTAATATTTGATTTTTAATATGATTACGATGAATTTAATTTATATCAATATTTTTATAGTAATATAATTTAAAAATATAATAAAAAATTATAAAAAATGTATATTGTAAAACTTTTATATCTAGTGACAATAAAAATAATTTTAAAAATAACAAAAAGTAATTCGTAAATAAAATCATAATAAAAAAATAAAAAAATAAAAAAGATAACTCATAAATAAACAGGATCGAAGTCGAATCAGAAAAGATGCAGAATAATATAATGCTTATTGAATTCAAAGGCGTCATCTTCTTGTCACCTGTCTCGTCTTATCTACAATATTATATTATGTTGCCAGAAGGAAGGAACATGGGATCGGACTGCACCTGCATTCTCTCACCCGTTCCTGGCCTTTTGGGGAAAGGAGACTGAGATATATACATAGGTAGGAATCAAAAGCCAGTGTACCGGCTAGCTGCTGGCGACCCATTAGTGGAATGGGAAGAAGGCGTTGTTGCTCCGGCGGCGACGACGGCCTCAACCGAGGCGCGTGGACGGAGGACGAGGACAAGATCCTGGCGTCCTATGTGCACACACACGGGGTTGGCAAGTGGAGGAGTCTCCCTCAGAGAGCAGGTAACTTATAAGCTGGCGTTCGTTATATAATGTATTAATTCACAGCAGAGAAGGGGTTGGGGGAGGGGGGTGAATATACATATATATACGTGTGTGTGTGTGTTCTTGTTAGCTACTGCTTAATTAATTGTTCTTGTTTCAGTCATTTCTTATTAATTGGAGCTCGGAGCTGCTTAATTGTAGGCACGTTAATTTGGGTTGTTTAATTTGCTAATTAATTATTTAACGACATGGAGCTAGAGGAAATGGGTTTCGATGGAACGATTCTTCATGTTGCAGGGTTGAATCGATGTGGGAAGAGCTGCCGTCTCAGGTGGTTGAACTACTTGAGGCCCGACATCAAGAGAGGCAACATCTCCGACGACGAGGAGGACCTCATCATCAGACTCCACAAGCTTCTCGGAAACAGGTGCTTCCTACTCTCTCTAGCCACACCACTCATTCCTTTCCAGCTCCCGATCGATGATCACTCCCTCCTCGCAGCCCTGAACTGGCCGGCCGGCCGGCCCCGTCGGCTCACTCTAGCTACCAGTTTCAATTCTCATGACTCGCAGTCTCTAACGACCGAATGGCATGAGATCTTCGGCCTGGTTTTTTTTTAAAAAATTTTATTATATCTTTTGAAAGGATGAAAAATAGCGTGAAATAATAATAAAAAATTTATAATATTTTTATTATTTTTCAAAAACACAAACCCTCCTTTAATTACAAACATGCGATCACACATAAAAAATTAGCTAATTCTGAATAAATCGTGTCAGTAGATTAATTAATACGGTAGATATTAAAAATCAGAAGACAATTAAGATCCCATATATATCTCTTATCTGAAGAACTCATCCAAAGAATTCATTCAATTCCAGTGGAACTTGCAACTAATATATATTTAATTATCAAGAAGAATGAAAATGAGACCAGTAAAATAATATACAGTTAGATGATAATTTATAACTTTGTATTATACAGTGAAATGGGAGATAAATATAATTACGCTGTTAGTCTAGTTCTCATGCATTAATTTTAAAGTACATAACTTGTTCTAGTACAAGCAGCAACACATACATACATAAAAACACACGCTTATATATATATATATATATATATATACACATGCACATACATACGTAGATATAGTTGATTTCTGAGTTCTCCTGCATGTGTTAATTAATGTTTAATCTTCTACGTACGCAATGGATTCCCGTACGTATAGATTTTCTTAAAATTAAGAAAAAATCAATTGTAATATCCATTATTGATTCTATTTTTTATAATGTTTAAATAGTGATGTGATTTTTTATACTACTTTTTTTTGTTAAAACTGTAATAATCTGCACATATATACTTCCATCCTGTTTTTTTTTTTCGATTTAAACGTACGCATCGACATATTCATCTTGGCGAGAAGATCCAGTTCTGTAATTAACTTTTCCATGTTTAACTGTGATTTTATATTATTTCATTTAAACCTTTGCCATTTTTTTAAAAAAATCAGTAGTTATATATTTTGGTGTGCATATTTTTTTCGATATTTCAGCTATAATTTTTTTTTAAAAAAAATGATGGTGGTTTTTTCTTTCTTTGGAGCTAGAGTATATAGTGTCATTGGTTTTTTTTGAAAGGTAGTATTGCATCAATGAAGCTCAGAATTATCAAAAGACCCTAACCTTATGGTCAGTACAGATCACAAAAATAGCCTAAAATTAACATTCATGTTGATATTGGGAGATTACAAACCCAAGGATTGTGGTTTTACGTTCATAAACATTCAAATTGTAGTAGAAATTAATCACAAATAGAGCACTATTCTGTTTAATTAAGTTACTGTAGTTTCATGTGCTCCTCATAATTAAGCCAAATCGGATGTTTAAAATTTTGTATTTATTATCGGCATTGCTTGGGCCTCCTGCCTCCACATGCAACTTACGTACTCCTCAGTTATTAACAAGACTTTAATATCAGAATTGCAGGTATATGATTTTTTTAGGAAATTATTGCTTTAAACTGCATTAGCAGAATTTTGAATCGAGACCATTGGGGGTTTATATTTTTAGAAATAGTGAAATAATGAGAAATAATAAGTCAAAATTTTCCCTAGTTACAAAGTTTCAATAAAAGATCTTTTAGTGTTAATTGTAGGTATTTAATTATTTATTGTTTTCTCCAAGTTGATTTTTTCGTAATTAATACTTTTCGTACGTGATATGTTCAATGGTCTGCATGCAGATGGTCTCTGATAGCGCGGAGACTGCCCGGGCGAACAGACAACGAAATCAAGAACTACTGGAACACGACACTGGCGAAGAAGCTCAGCCTCCGTGCGCAGGGGAAGAAGCCCATGAGCGCCGGCGCAGGTGGTGGCGTACCGAACCCGCCGGACGACGGCGGCGAGGCAACCCACCAAGCACGCGTACGCCACGCCAAGCGCCGACGACAGATCGTTCCAGAAGGCAACCGCAACTCCCACGGCTCGGGATTAGTAGTGTCGACGCCAAACCCTAGCGATAATAAGGACAACCAAACGACGTCGGACCTCAACTTCAGCACGATGCAGGACGATGCGAGCTTTCCCAGGACGTCCACCGGCGCCCTGGTCCTCGAGGAGGACGTCGGCGGGCACGTCGACGGTGCCGCAGCAGAGCTCGAGAGCCTGTCCATGCTCTCGTCTCTGATTCACGACGACTACTGGTTCGACGAGGCGGTGGTGGAGGATTGGCTACGGAACTACGACCAAGACCAGTTGTGATCGTTGCCGTTCTACCACCGTAAAATGATTTATTATCACCTTAATTTTATTAAACTCCGGGTCTCTCCCTCTTGTTGTTTTGCCTGTGGATTCGCGTAAGCAGTTGGGTGACGAATAAAATAAAATTGAGGTGAAAGTATAGTAAGGAATCACAGAATACTCTTCATATATTTTAGAAGGTCCGAATCAATTGAATATCTCAATTGATTATAGTTACTGTATTATAAGGATGCGAATTAAGATAGAAGTATAATAAGGAATCAATTACTTTCATACCAAATATAAAAATACTGGTTCTATACATTAAGAAAAAAAAGTTTCGAAGAACACTTTTCTCATTATCATTCACCAAAGTCTCAATTCATAATATTAATATATTATTTGTTAAAATTTTTACTTGATATGAACGAGAGAGAGAGAGAGAAAGAGAGAGTAAGGTTTCGATCACACTGTAGTTTATCATGCGTGCAAGACTTTTTTGTCTCAATAGTAGTTGGTCTGGCGAGAGGTTCCGACTCCTGTTCAGACCAGCTAGACACCTTTTGACACGGCACGCTGCCGATCAATAAATAAAGGACGCAGAAGGCACATGTCAGACAAAATACAGATCCTCCCAACGCACAATTACTGATCCACGTGCTTGTAATGCGGTGCTCAGGCGGGAGAGACGAAGAACCTTTGGGAGCAGTACTTGTTTTTATGAAAAAGGACCAGCAGCAGTGGCACAGAGAGCAGTTGTGATACCACTGACACAAAAGTAGTTTACCCGTCCCTGTGAGTGTGAAATCAACTTGTCGTTTCATCGCATAACTTTCTTTTTTTATATAGAAAATTATGATTGATATAATATTTTACTTTTAATTTTAATTTTACATAAATTTTTATATATTTTTGTTATCTTATAAATTCTTATATATAAAATTTATCACATAATTTATCATGTAACTTTAATATTATTTATTTTATTATTTTTAATTCCAATTCTTTAATATTATTAAACTTAATTCTATAATAAGTATTGTCAAAAGTAAACACATTTCTCATCACACACTTGTATACGGAGGGAAGGATAGGTAGCCCTAGAGCCTAACCTATTTTTCAAATATTGAAATATCCTGATGACATGTGGTTGAAATATGTACATTTAATATTTAAGTAGACCACTACCAACTACAAGTACTACAGTGGGGTTTTTTTTAAGTTGGGGATGCCTGCATGTGATTTTAATCATCTTTTAATGGCATGGATCTTGATGGTCCTTGACATCTTTACCCATGCCTTGTTTCTTCAACCTCATCATTTACTTCTTTCCTTAATTAATGTCCATCTCTTATACTTCAGCTTTTCCTCCCATTTCAGTTCACCATTATTCAAGCCTGTTAAATAATAGTATCACTTGATTTTACTTGATTGGATGGTAGCCAACATTTTCCACCACATTGAATAAATATGTATTCCCTTTTTGTGATTTGACTTGAGCCGTTTTTAAAGTTTCGTTCACTTATCATTCATCTCACCTTTTTTTTTTTAGGATGACATTTCTATTTCTCACTCCATTTCTTTTATTATTTTGAATTTGGGTTCTCCTTCCGGCAATGGTCCGGGCGCATGCATATATAGGCTCCCAACAACGTCATGAAATGGTGGGCAAAAGCCAGCAAGCAGCAGGAGACGTTTTGTCATTGTCTGTCTCTGTAACTTAAACTTTAATCTAACCTAACTTTGTTGTTGACTGTTTATGATTTCGTAGATAGGCATCTATCTTAATACAACCTTAATTTATATATATATAAAAAAGCAACAACAGTAGCAGCAGCAGCAAAAAACTTTCACATGCCAATCAATCAATCCATCACAGAGGAGAGGTCTGGAGGGAGGTAGTGCGAGGACGCGGAAGTCTCGCAAAATAATGATCCAACAAGGAGAGTGTGAGAACGAATCTCAACTCGAGTGTTGCCAGGAATTTGTCGGAGGGTGTGGAAGCTGCAATTACTGTTGCCTGACCGGCGACAAGCACAAGCTCGTCAGACTTCGTTCCTAACGGTGCCATTATACATTCGAGGTGCAAAGGTAGAAAGACTCTTGCAGATTAAGATAACCTTTTTTTTACAAGAAACATGTAGATTAAATTAAACAAATAGTCACGAAGAAAAGTTATGTAAATGCCAGTGGCAAAGGCAACTGTAGAGGTTCCAAAGCGCACTGTAGATGCCGATGGCAACAACAGTAGAGGTTGCAAAGGACGCTGTGAATACCAATGGCAACAGTAGATTTGGGCAATAAATGGATCATGGGGTGGCGGGGGGTGGAGAGGGCATTGACCATGGTTCTCTCCGCTCATCCACTGCATCCTTTGGAAAGGCAAAAAAGAAGAAGAAGAGGAAGAGGAAGAAAGGAGGATAGAGAAATATGAAGGACTATTGACTATAAATTCAAGGAATATTTTAATGAATTTTTAAGAATATCAAAACATTAACCCTAAATTTTCCTTGGGAATGGTGGGAATTCTACTCTTTCCCCTAAAGTAAGGAATCTGATTCTCATTCTCATGTGGAATTGAAATGGCCATCATGACCAAGACAATTGACCACCCTGTATAACATTGCCTAGTTGGACTAGGTAGGGTAGGATAAGACCCAAATCTAAGTAGAATGAAGTAGAGTCAAAGGTACCGATCTGGTTCAAATTATGGTAATATACACCCCAATTGAATTTCACTAAAATACAGCCACCAGTAGAACCTTCAGCACGATTGTAAGGATCATGCATGCATAAAATTACATTGAATATACACCAAAGGGGAATCACGTACATCTCACATGAGAAGAGAACCTTCAAATTACAATGTTCTTTCTGAAGGGTAAAAACAAATAGATGCAAAACAAAGTTTATATGAGACATCTGAGCAATTTCAGCTGCAACTAAATTCCTAGACAGGTCTATTTTAACTTACATTCTTTGCTGTGGTCTTATTTCTAGTGTGTTGGCGGCCATGAAGGATCTGCTGGAAACTTCAATCTTTTTGATAGAAGGAGAGGACAAGATCTGTGTGCATGGAGAAGAGCTGGGTATCGACAAAAAGCTGCTCCACGGCAGAAAGATGGGACAATTTAAGTTCATAGTCAGGACGCATACAATAGTATTGATTTCCACGTAATAAAAAGCAAACTATACGGAAATGTGATAATAAATGATGTGCATCCCACAGATTTTAAAGTTAGTTGCTATTTTGTTTACATAAACAGCAACTTAGCGACAAGTTGAACTGAAAAATATAGAACCTACAGTATACAAATAACTGGATCACCTTTTGATCCCCCAGTCAAAGGATTACAATGACAGTCATGAAGAATGACCATCTACAGGACAAGTCCTTCACTGAATGAATAAAAACCAGAAAAGATGCCCCGTAGTTTATGGTCGGGCAACTAAGCCCATCAATTTCCTTTTCAGTGATACTAGCACAAACGCTTGTGATAAGCACAGGAAATTCAGGATTCACGCATATGACTGATTTATAAAAGAAATGTAAGCATTTAGACAGTACCGCAACATATAATAAAGTTACACATAAATCACAAGAGTAAAATGTGGTATACCATTTTTACACATCAAAATCACATAAAAATAGTACCAATAAATTAAGATAATCTAAAGTAATAAGAAAATACTATCAGTGACATCCTAAATAAATTTTTAAAAAATCAGTTGATCACCCAGAAATCACCCAAAATCCCCAGAAAATAATTTTCCAGAGAATTTTGTTAGATATTTTTAATTTTTGGTTGATGTTGCTGATACTAATTTTTTGTTATCAACACCATTTTGAATTTTATAAAGACAACATTATACGATTTTAGTGTGTAAAACACTGCATCAAATGTTAGGTAAATGAGGTGGCCTCATTTAAAGCCGTCCTTAACATGATATGATAAACACTTGTGCAGATATATAGCTTGTAGAATGCACTTTTATACAGGAGGCAAACGCAATATGTACCCAAAATCATAGCAAAGTTAATCCTGATGATACCTTCATAAAAGGTCTATCTCTGGATGGAAAGGAATCAATAAAGCTTTCTTTTAGAAGTAACGATACCTGAAAAAATCATGCACAGTTGAGTATCATTACACTTGCATGTCAAGTTAAAACACATACATTCCCTCAAAAGAACAAAACAATTAAAAGATATTTACAACACCCAAGGTATCATCAAGTGTGGTGCAACTGAAGAAACAAAATAGTAAATTTGTTCAGGTTTAATAATTTGCACAATGAGACACTGAGCATAGAACTATCAAAGCATAATGATATCTACACCATGCAATCACAGACTTGTCAAAATAAAACTATTTCGTAAGTGAAGACCGCTATGTCATCACTTTCAGGCTTATCTAGTCATTCTGAAGGTCACAATTTCATTAATTTGTGGTGTACGAGCTTGAAGGTGCCAACAACGTACAATAGAAAGCCACAATATTAGACAAGAGAAAACAAACCTTATCATCATTTGATTGCACATTTGTAATTGTGTGGGATCGTAAATTTGAACAAAGGGAATCAAGATAAGATCTTATAACTGTCAAAAAACCTTTGGCAGCTTCACCCTGCACATTCAGAATGACGATCAAAATTCTTCGATAATTAAATCAGTAATACTATAATAGCAACAAATACAATAAGCTAATAGAAAACCAAGAAAACTAGCCAACTGTAGAAACAAATAAAAAAAACCAACTTGATTCCCAGAAAAAAAGTTGACTTTGTGAATATGTCCATGTTCTATTGTATCTGTGCTTGTCCATGTTCATGTGCATGCTACCTGTTATACTTCCTTAAATTATGGAACAAAAGCAATTCTCCATCTACCATCAGTTGTAGATACTAAGGAACTTGAAGGACTTGTTTCTCAAACAAAACAACATAGAGAGAATTGATTTTTCTCAAGGTATTTATTTGACATTCATAAAAGCATCTATTGAATTACAAGTACAAAAGACCCTGTCTAGCAGAAAGAAGGATATTTCTTTGTTTGCTATTAAAGAATCACTTATTCGCGAAACTTGTGCAAGGCTAAACAATTTTCATTTCCCATCTTATGGAAAACCCTTTTTACCATGCTTAGCGCCATCCCTTACAAGGATATTTTAAGATTTTAAGGTTTAGGGTTTGATAGGAAATGAACAACATATTTGGTCAAATACTTAGCAACAAAACCTTAAGTTCCCTTTATTTCGATATTTTCAAACAAGTTGGTTGATGACAAGCCCAAACATAACTCATTCAAAATAGGCAATTACATGTTAAACAAGCTGAGAAGGAACGACCATCATATCAATAAATTTGAGCAGATTTCTATTCAATTTATTCCTTAATAATATATGATTCTTCTATCATTGACTTGAGAAAAAAGAAATGACAGAGAGAAGTGATATCTTAAAATTATTTGCCTTCCATAGGCAAGCAGAAATCCATCAAACAAGCATCCCTATTATCAAAAGATATGTTGCAAAAATTGCAATAAACACACAAAGAGCTGTATAAAAATGCTAATTTTGATTTGATGCTAATAAAGTAAAGATCTGTGCAACTCAAAATGGCGCCAACCTTTTCCCCTCTCCCCTTCTCTCCCAGTAATTAATCACTTGAGAGGTGCTAATCTAAGTACTCAATCTGACAAAGCAGAATATTTGAAAAGTGGGCAGCCCAAACTTTAGAATGAGGATGTTTTAATCTACAGGAAACTATTTAAATGTTCTTGTTTAATCCAAATTTGGACTAGGATAGTGACAAACATTTTAAATGAATCTAGAAAATATGGTCAATGGACCATCTTATATTTTTTTAACTGAGTTTTGATTGGAAAATAGAGAAATTTCTGCCCTAAATCAGTTCATTGATGACAGATTTAGGAATTATTTGGCTCCTCCACCATTACCATGTCAAGCATTCACTGCAAGTCTGCAACATTCAAAACAACTTTATAGTTGTCAACCAGTTATAATGTTATATACCTGAATGCATGCAAAAGAATGAAAATTAAAATCACAATAGCACTAACCAAATTCTACAAACATTAGAGGATTCATGAACAAAAGCATACCTGTTTGTCAGTGCATTCATAAACTGGTCTCTTTTGGGCCAAATAACTCTCCCCTACAAGGATTGCATGGTATGTACTTAATGATGAAAACAACTCTTTTTGTTGGGGTAATTGTGGAAGTGAAGGTGATTTCACCTGTCAAAACAATACATTAGAAAAATCATGACCTTTAAGAATATGACCTGCTAGGGTAGTTATAAGACCAATAACTGATAATAGGATAATGATATTCTGCCAATTTACATCATTCACATCTCAAATGAAGTTGTAAACCCTAGGATACTGCCACACAAATATCATACTTTGGCAAGGTATAGACATGAGATGATTGGCACAGGTCATGGTTTAGCGCCTCGATCCATCTCGTTGAAATTTTTGCAATATTGGTTTTCATGATAGTCTGTCCAATAAGAGGGTTCTTATCAGTATAGGGTTTGTATCAGTTGAAATATTGACCTATATTGGAATTTTCAGTTCAAACGGGCATTTTTTAAGAGAGGCATTTTTGGAAATCTCACCAAAATTTTATGTGATATGTTCAATACAGACTTAGGCATCAACAAAAACCCATTGGTCTACACATATGCTGTTGAGATCAGTCTATTGAAAGCATCTTCAACAATTTTTAATTTTCAAGCCAATCTCCACTCCAGATCTTGCTATTATGCTTAAACCAAGCATATAACCCTAGAAAGTTGAAGTTTGTTCTTGTTTAAGGCTAGATCTTGGTTTTTATGTTGGATCTATGATTGCTTTCATTAGTTACAGATTTTTTTGCAATTTACTTTTTCATGGTTTATTTCTTGTTTATTTAATAATTTTTTGTTTTCCCAGTATTTATAGCTGTAAAATGATGGATTAAACTCATGCTTGGTTAGATCTAATCCTACTTAAGATATATGCATATTTTTGTGCAATCTTAAATTTTCAAGATAATTTTTCCTTTTTTGCCAAAAGTATTGCAGTGACTAGGTGGTAATCATTAGAACTTTTCCATTTTAGGTTAGATAAATGTGTTTTGCTTAAATAAACAATTTTACATAGTTTGTAATTTTTTAGGGATTATTATGCCTGATCTTCAAAAGTATTGTAGTTTCTAGGTAAAATTTATTAAATATTACCAATGTTGGATCAAATCTATGTATTCTTATATTAAATACATATTTACTCATAATCATTAATTCCTCCATTGAATTTCGAATCTTTTTTTAAAACTTTTCGTATTATTCTTTGATCTAATGTTATATATGCTTTTAGGCTTAAAGATCTTGAGTTCTCCCTTGTTCCATGTTAAAAATGTTGGAAATGAGAGTGACCAACAAGTTCATCAAATGACTTAGGATGGTTGCTAGAATTTTTCATCAGTAATGACAGAAGTGGTTACAACAATGTCACCAAATGCAAGGAATGTACTTGCATTGTTTGAAACTAGAAGCAAGAATTACTGAAAGACACTCAGGACAAAGAAACCAACAAAGCTAAAGAGAGATATTTCAATAGATATTGTTTGGACAAGAATAGAGCATGGGAACAAGTCTAAAGGTGTGTTTACGAGTAGCTTTTTTTAACTCCGGGAGTTGAAAAGAGTTGGAGCTAGAGCTAGAGCTGGTTTTATGAACGAAGTTGAAATTATATAGTAATTTAGGTGATAAAAGTTTATACATTAGAATCTATGCAGTAATAATAATGTTAAAAGTAATTTTGAGAGTTGAAAAAAATTGCTCGTGAACAAATCCCAAGACATTCAAGGGTCATTCCGATTGATGACTCAAGCTTAAATGATGGCATAGTCTTTCCTCCAAATTGAGAGGCCATTATGCTCTCTCAACAAGATAGTGAAAAAATGAAAGTGCAAGAATCACAATATTACAAGTATGGTAGTGATGGTAGTAGTCACAATGGTATAGGAGCACAACAATGAAGAAAGGAAAAAGGAATTACAGGGATATTCTGGACCAATAGGGAAAGGTTCAACAATCCTAACACAGTGATAGGAAGGAGAAACAAAGTAAAACAGCAAATACATAGACGAATGTTGACAAATGTATGGATGAGTCAATAGTGCAGTGTCCAAATCCATGTTTGCCAATACTGTCAAGAGCCTTACATGTAGTTCATAGTGGATATGATTGTAAAGAGTAAAGGCACTAATTTTCCATGACATCATTAAGCATCCAAAGGCTGAAAAAAAAAAGGAATTGGAACAGTACATATTCACAAAAAATCAATAACCATGATACGGAATCACATTCATGTATGATGGGTAGACAAGTGTCACTCAAAAAGAAATTGTAAATTTCATGATGTACTGGAGCTAATGTACAATTTTTCTGAAGTTTGATGATGCCAGCAACCAAATTAGAGACTACAAGTATTTTTAAAGATCGATTCCAGATATGATCAAGGAAGTGGACATCTCAAATGTCATCTAAGCGACCACTAACAATGGTCCACTTTTCACCTTAGGATATCACCACGACTATGATGCTTTGGCACAATACAGGCACATGTGCTAAAATGGGTATGGACATGGATACCCCAATTTTTCAAATTAAAATCTAAGAAACATTAAGTGCATGAGTATTGTACATGTGTGAGTGTTTTCAAAAGTTGTGGAGTGACAAAATAGTGGTGGCATTGCTACTAAGGTGACAGTGAAAATGTTGTCATCATGATAATGGTAGATGGTGGTAGTGAAAGTGCTGGCAAGAACATTATGTGGTGGTTTCAAGTGCAATAATTGTGTGTCAATGGTTGCAAAAATGATGTTTTATGATGGCAATGGCCATGGTGACAAAAGATGTTGATCATGATATTAGGAATATGGTTGCTTTGGAATCAAGAATGTGGTGCTGATTATGGTAGTACATCTGATGACGTGGTGATGGCAAGAGTAGAATTTGATAGGTTAATAATATTCCTATGTTTGTTTGAATCAGTGAGGTTCATGGTATAAATAAGCAGAAAAGTAGAGATATTCTGAACTGTTAGTTGCGATATTGGAAATGAATGAAAATCCAAAGAATTTATTGCATAACAAATCAAGAATAAGAGATATGGATGGGGCACAAACCTGGTTTTTGTTAGCATCAACTATTATAGTGTTTACCAACTTGGATTGTAATTCAGCCGCTTTATTGATTATGCCAACCTACAGGCAAAAGTGAATACTTTTATTTTGGATATAATCATTAACACTCAGCAAAGCAGACAGTCAATAAAGTTTACTTAGATCAACAATCAAGGCCTCGTAGAAAAGCAAGGAAAACATTCAATTTGTCATACAGAACCAACCATCTTATGTGATGTTGCAAGTTGCAACATTTAACAGTGTAATATATTTCCCAACTGATGCTAAATCCTTTCATAACTATGAATATGATCAGAAATTCTCCAGATGCATCAAAACAAAATTTAACACAAAATATCAAGTGCAGAAGTACTTCATAAAAATATAACACTAAGACAGATATTTGTTAAGCACACACATGGACACTTGTGGACACAAAAGTATTTGTAAATACAAACACAAGTACTTGCAAACACAAATATAAATACATTCCTGGAAACTAGAACCTTTCACTTTCTTCATCATCTTCATTTTTTAGTACAACCAAACGTTCACAGTCTCCATAATTGTATTTTAACTTTTTTCCTCTTCCACTCCCTCCATCTTTTATAATAATAATCATCCATTTTCTGCAAGCATGGCATTCTTTTTTTCCTCCTTTCTCATCTACATCTTGCAACAAAAGAGAACAAGTAATGCAATTTTCTCTCCCTCTTCTCATTTTGCATGATAAGTAAGGCAGACAAGTAGTGTTGATCATCTGTAGCCTGAGGCAACAGGACACCAGATCTCTGAAACATCAAAAGCACTCAAAGGTGCAGATGTTATTGGCCCAGTCTCAACTGTACAACATACATGTCCTGCAGCTACCAATATCTTCTGTCAAGCATGCCATGTAAGTGATCAGTCACACTGGTAAACCAGTATGGGGAGGAAATGAAGGACTTGGGGTGATTACAAGGTGGCAAGGAGTGAGGTGAAGACCTCATTAACAGCAACACATGCTGACGGTGGCAACCACACATGTACACACAAGGAGAATGGTTGGAGATGGTTTGGCTGTCACCTCATGAATAGTTTATATCACTTACAAGGGAAACCACTTTCTACATTTTTTGAGAGATCAGTTTTTCTACCTTTATAATCGTCAGTAATTTCTGACTGAACATGAGCAATGGAGGAATCAGAACTAGTGAAATTATTTGTTATGCATCTACTCATACACATTACTTATTCTCAATAAAAAACACATTACATTAATGCTTGGGTGAAACCTTACAATGTATGGAACAGGGGCATCCAAAAAATCCAGCATGTCACTTGGTAAAACCTGATTAAACACAAGCAAATAGGAACTCTTATCCAATATCTCACTTTCAAAAAGACAAAGACAAAGAATGACAAATAATAACATGCCAAAAATATAGTGGCACTAATTATCCTGAAAATGTAAAAAAATGGAACATACTGGCATAAGAAGGCTCTGCCACTGATAAGGACGGATAAGAGGAATGATTGATAAAACAGAAGCAGATAAAACACCCTGAAAAAGAAATGAATGAGTGGCAAATAGAAAATCTACAATGTAATGCAACAAAGTCAAAGCAATAACTCTCTAAAACATAAAAACTTGTCAATGCTTTAATTAAAGCAAGAACCACAACCTCACAAGACAACTAGACAAACCAAAAATGAATGACGAGATCATCCAGTACAGTAATTTGAACAGGTGCTGCAATTTTCTGACCTGTCATATAGCGTTCTTCCCTTATCCATTCTATCAAGGTATGGAGTAATATTGAGATTTCCCATGTTACGATATTCTGCCCATCGTGGGCTATCGATCACCTAAGAACTCATTCGCCTACATCAAGTAGTTCATACAAATTCTACAGAATTTTGACAGTGACTAAGACAGTTGACATCAAGTTTGTCCTTATATAAAAAAGTTGAATCCTTAGTTAAAGTAGCATTTGAAACTGTGGTTTCACCACAGATTTTCTAGAAAAAGCTTTTTTCAAAATGCATTTTTAAACATAACCAACAATTCCAACCTTTTGGAAATGCAACTTACATTTTAATGCAAATCCAGTGTTTTACAAAAAGTTTATAAATGTCATCTTATGGAAAAGTTATATCCTGCGTTTTCAAGACCATCCTAATTGATTTTTGTACTTACCCAAAAATCACCAAAAAAGATGCAAATTGTATAACTTTCCAAATAAGTTGGCTTTTCTAAAAGAACGATAATCCCAACTACAGTTTCACAGTTCAAACACAACCTAATGCTAAATTTGAAACTGTGATTAAGATCACAGTTTTTTACAAAAAACTTCAATGATTAGAAAGCAGCACTGTTAGCTTCTTCAGTGATTGTTTATGAATACAAAAAGTTAAAATAGTAAATGTTTCCACAGTTTTTCATAAGCTAACCACCATCACCTTTTCAAAAATACTGGATTTAAACTAAAATACAGTTATGTTTCCAAAAAAGAAAGAATTGCTAGGTGCATTTTAAAACGCATTTTGATTAAAAAACAATTTTCTGGAATAGCTGTAGTAGAAGTACAATTCTAAACTTAGTCTATAATATAAATCTTAAAGCTAAATTTACAGTGTAAAAGAACAATAGAGACGTGATTGTGATGTTAATAGAACTAACCCAAATAAATGCAGCCCCATAAGACTTGAGAGGTGGATTAGTTGAGCAGAAACATGACTGATGATTCTACTCTTGAGAAGAATTTTTCAAATGGTGACTGAAGGAAACAGAGATTAATATGAAGGGCAATGTTAAGCCTTGACATTGGACTATGACTTCTTTGAAAAGTTTAGAACTGATTTTGTGATTTGTTTTTCAGCACAGATCATGTAGTTTAAAAAAAAAAAAAATTAGCCTAACTAATAGATATTGTTGTAATATGTTTATATGATTAGGGACATTCTAGTCCTTTGACATTGTATTCCTATATGTATCCCTCATAACCCTAATAGAATGATCCATCATTTTTCCCTTTCATTCTCAAGTTAGTATCAAAGGGACAACCTCCGTTGTGCCGTCCCATGATAGAATGATCTATCATTTTTCCCTGGCATTCTCAAGTGCTAGAAATCAAAACAAAAGTTATAATAAAGCATGGTGATAAAGAAGTTATAGCTATGCTACTAGAGGACCATAATAATGTCATCCTGTTCTTGGTGCCTACAATTTTCCATCAGGCATCAACATATAATATTGCTGAATATTCAACTGTCCTAAATTATGAAAAAAGCAATAAGGCAAAGAAGGAAGTGCACATGCACTCCAATAAAAAGATACACAAATATCACTTTCACTTGTCAACAGAAGTATGTGGTAAGGAAGTACATTTCTTTCACCAGATTAAGCCCTAAAATGCAATGCATTCAGACATATCAACCACCTCATAGCGTAAATTAATTAATCAGAGACTATAACAATGGTGTACAACTTTTTCGGTTGTCCTGGTTGTTCATCTGTAATACTTATTCAACAAATAAACAATCCAGAACTCATAATGAATGTATCAATAGGAAAAGGAATAATACAATGAAAACAACCGAACATCTGGTTATCACCATAAACTATGAGAAACTGAGAACTCCATGGAAGGAAAAATAGAAAATCAGTTTTCCATATGGTTTGGCTGCATACCAAATTTGAGCAAACAACTACAATTTGTTTCTCCAGAAGAGCCCCAGCAAACATTGTTAAGATCTGAAAATAAAACAATGAAGAGATAGTGAAACTAAACACCAGACAAGATGTTAAGAGAGATACAAATTTGCGTGAACCACTAAATTTAATCCAAGTTAAAATTTAGGCAATTCAAGATTTATTATTTTCTGGCAATGGAAGATGTTAAGAGAGATACAAACTCATTTGAAAGATTAAGTGCATTGGCTCAGCAAAGAAGGTTCAAATTCATATCAACCATGTTGGCTCAAATGATAAAACACAACTTCATTTAAATCATATTAGAAAGTAATATGCCGCTGTAAGACGTGTATGTAAATAAAAAATTAAACAAATAACATATCAATAAATAGAACATGCATTGATATTACGTAGTTTTAACTTAAGAAACATCAATAAACATTACTAATATATAGAAGACAATATTTAAACAAAAAATAAGATAATTACAATATTTTAAAATAACAATGAGTAATTAACTTGAAAAATCAATAATTAATAACAATACAAGCGTTCCAAATCATACTAAATAGATGTTTAATGTTGACACTTCAAAATACTCTCACATCACCCTATAAAATAGTGGATCCTTTGATGGATCCACCAAGGAGCAGATCTGGACATGAAAACACCCATGGTCATAGGTGACACCTAGGTGCCATCTTAACAACCATGTATATGGGCCACTATGCTATAGTTATTGCAAACTAAGAAGTTATTGGAATCAATTATTATACTTATTTTCTCTATGTAGCCTCTATATAAAGAGACCTTATATTATGCCAATGAAATAATCCACTTCCACCTATTTCCTTCTTCTCACATAATATCGACATAGTTTTATGTACATCTACCTGATCTAAAATAAAAAAGAAACTCGTAGGCATAAAATAAGTCATAAGTGTGTGAGAGTGTTAGAATAATTCTACACTAGTAGTGTGAACCAAACTTGAGACTAATATATAATGAATTGCAGCATAGGTTTAAAGAATCCAAGAGTATGAGACATCTAGATTGGGAGAAAGGAAACCCAAGCCACCACCCTCCTCCCAACCACCACAATTAATGTACTTCCTTGTCTGTGTTTCCCTAGGCCACTCCCTCTTCACCCTCCACTTCTTTTCTTCTCCTCCTCCAAAACCTTTTTCCATGTTCCCCCCACTACAAAGCTTGCATCCGCCTCCAAGCAAAGGATGCCATTCTGAGTACTTTTGCACCACTCGTTCTCCCCTTCTCCATCATTGAGTAAATGCCACCAACTCCCTTTCCTCCCTCTCCTTTCTTTCCATTATCCCTTATAGCTCCCTCTCAGACTTTCAATATGGCATCCACCACCATCTCACCTACAACCTCAACAATGAGATCAACTTCTAAGTCCAATGTCCACAGTGCTCCCTCCACCAACCTCACTAGCAAGTCCTTTCAAGCACTCTCCCACCATTGCACCAACTTCCACTATAGGATGAGTAACCGATGTTGCAACAACATTCACCACCTCTCAATCTTTGGTCAAGTCATAGGTAAAGGTTGCATCTTTGAAAGTGATGATAATGTTCGGAGTGAGGAGTACAAAGACAAAGAAGGGTAAGGAGGTGAATGATATGTGAGGAGAGAGAGGGGGGGTAGTAAAGAGAGAGATGTGCAAAGTAAAGAAAATAGATAAAAAGAGATAGAGAAAGGGAAAAGAGAGAGAGGGCAGCAAGAAAGGGAGAAAGATTTCGTATAAAAAACAAAAATAGGAAAAAATTGTCAAAAACGATGGAGAAAGCAGAGAGAGAGAGAGAGAGAGAGAGAGGACAGCAAGAAACAAAATAACAAAGAGATCAAACAATCTACTATATAGCCTCCATATAAAGACTACGTTTTGTTAATGAAACAATCTACTTTCACCTTTTTTTTTGTTCTCATACATCATAAAATACCAAAAATGGTGAGAAAAACAAAGAGATCAAACATTCAAAATAACAAAAATAAGAAGGGCAGCAGAAACTAAAATGTTGAAATAAAAGAGAAGATTGGAGAGGTTCTCTGACATATACTATTTCAAAAACAGTCATTATGTTTACCACAGCACACTTACATTTTCAAGTCTCAAGCTACCACAGACACATGCAATGGTCCATATAGATAGAGCAGTTGCCTCCTCCTCCACAAAAAGAGCATTATATACCTAAATTCCAACAACAAATGTCGTAATCCCATTATATGTTATAGAAAAATACAAGTTACATGCACTTTTTCAATAGTAGAAAGATTTATTCAAGAATCGAGATAGACCCATGTCTAGAATTGTTTAAATAGAAAAAAGTGGATGTAACACATACATCATAATAGCTGGTAATAGAACATTACCTCTGCCAACTCCAAGCTGGTGCTACAATTTCTTAGTTCAATTGTTGAGCCACCCAAATGTAGAAGTGTTTCATTGGGTCTGTGATATTTCAGGGGATGCAAATGCTCCAAAGGGTAGAAAGTGGCTGTGGAACCTCGAGGAGGGCAGCGTAATTGATAATATTCACATACTATTTGCAAACATCCATGATTATTTGCCTTTGATTTAAAAAGTTAAATGTATAGCAAGTTAGAGCATTAATTTGGGAAATTATCACAGGTAAAGTTAGCTGCAATAAGAGGAAAAATATTAGAGCTATGTGCCAAACCTTGGCCCATGAAAGGATGTCATTGTGATCACTAGATTCTTCCCGACCAGAGGAAGAAGGTTCCTCAAGCTCAGTTTCAACCATGTCACTTCTTATGTTCCGTTCTTCACTAGGTGAGCCCTGTAAACTGGGTTATGAAGAAAGACTTAATATAGACTATATATTGCTGGTATTTTAATGTTGTGAAGCATGTAGACAGAAGATTCTGAGACATAGGTCCTTATTTTCCTTAATTAAAAACATCTACCATGAATTAGTGAATTTTAAACATCCCATGGTTATTGTGCAGAGAATACCGTGCCAAGCAAATGCAACCTAGAAGACAATCTCTTCTTCAACATCTAATGTTGGGGCGGTGGAAAACACTGAAGAATTTTACTTTTCTTTTAGATGTAGTGGAATATAATAGTGACAACGTAATGCCATTATGGAAGCAAAATGTCTTGTAGACTTACTAAACTATGATTTATGACACAATCATATTAATGTTTTGTAGTGAAATAAATACATACCACATCATTGCATCAATCCAAAGAGAGAATCATCTCATGAAATCATAATTTAACCCAAGGATCTCATGGACTTTCTCATTTGGCTCATTAAAACTAAAATATCTTCATTAGGAAAGTTGGAAGTAAAATGCTTTGTATACTTAAGAAATTATGATTTATGAAATAATCATATTAATGTTTGTAATGAAATAAATAAATACTGCACCATTGCATCAACAACTAAAGTAGGCAGAATCATCTTATGAAATCATAATTCAACCCAAGGTTCTCACGGACTTTCTAATTGAGCTCATCAAAACTAAAATATCTTCATTAGGAAAGTTGGAATTGCATGATAGGTGACCACATAGCTCTGAACTTGCATTGAACTTCACAAATGTGTGTTAGGCGAATAAGTTAGATATCAAATCTTATAATGAGTTAAATGACAATATGAACACAAAATAAGGACAAAATAATATCCATAAACTGATTAAGGAAAAAGAGAACTAAGGTTTTGGGTCAAATAAAGTGTTTAAGGATGAATTTAATAAATTTGGTAAAAGATAATGAAACTAAAGACAGATGATGTAGAAACTTTCATAAGCTTATTAATGAAACTATCACAGAAGTTTCCAATATATGAAACTTGTATAACCACACTACCAATATTATGTATTAGGAATAGTTTCTAAAGTATAAAATTTGAAACTAAAAGTCAAGAAATCAATTTTTTGGTTTTGATGCCTATTTGATTGTTTATTTCTAGAAACATCTGGTTACAGTGCACAGATCAATGGGTGAAATAGTTAAATACTGTAACGCAGTCTAAACTAACATATATTGCAATCATATGGTCTTGTGATTTATGTATCTTCTATTATTTTGTAAATTGCAAAACAAGAAATCGCACAATTTATGTCCTAGGAACTTGTACCTCAAGGATGACTCAGAGCTTTCATACTGATGAAATCGCAAAAATGGTAGAACAGCCTCAGGAAAATTCTTTTCCGATGCTTTATTCACCATATTAACACCCCCATTACTGTGCAGGATTCCACTTTCTCCTTCAGCTGTGCCATTTTCAAATGCCTGTTCTTGAGAAAATGTTCTGATCTCACTATGTTCATTTGAACTTTGATAAGAAATCTTGCCACCCTCAGAATGTTCACAATTTTTAGAAACTTCCATAACAGCTGAAGCATCATGACTAGCTTCAGAGCAATTTGACTGAGCTACCATGATCTCACTGGTGTTGTCATTGAGTGCAACACTAGTTGATGCCATATTTGAACCAACTTCAGTAGGGTATCCATCTTGACTTCTCAAATTTAAAACATCAATGCCTTCTGTAAGGCGTTGCAACCGTTCTTCAATGAAAATGCTGCAAAAAGAGAGCTTTTGGTAAATTATTCTGTGTGCTTGGTGTCAATAAAAATCTAAGAAAAAACAATTTGTTTTCTTTTGAAGTTCACAATCAGTGTAACATTTTTATGTTTTCTTTTGAATTAATCATAATTAATCTTGATTTATTCCATTAAATTAAGTTAAACGAAGGGTTTTCTTCTTATGTTCGATTTAAATGACAAAACGCACACCATATTTGCAATACTTAAACTGGTACAGTTGACAAATTGTTTAAATAGCTAGGATACAACAACTAATGTTTTGATTCCACTGTATGTGGTTAGCAACATTAATCATTTCTTTGCACTTATTCTTATTCTTCACTAATCTTCCATTAAATTATGTAAATATTTTCTCATTATTTCTAACCAGTTAATTATTGGTTTACCTCTATGTCATTTAGTTTCAACTAAATTTATTAATTATCCTTTCCTTGTTGCATCTGGGCGTATGTTGTTTGGATACAACAACTAATGTTTGATTCCACTATATGTGGTTAGTAACATTAATCATTTCTTTCCACTTTTTCTTATTCTTCACTAAAATCTTCCATTAAATTATGTAATTTTAAATATTTTATCATTATTTCTAACCGGTTAATTTTTGGTTTACCTCTATGTCATTTAGTTTCAACTAATTTATTAATTATCTTGTCCTTGTTGCATCTGGGCCTTCTATAGATTAAATGGCCAAGACAAGTATAGAATATTTTATACAAAGAGGCTACGTATGACACAAGGTGGGTGCAGCAAAATGGCAGCATGGACAAATTTTACAAATACCTTATGAATTCTATATGGCAGAAGGGACGTGATCAAAATAATCAAAACAAACAATTATAATATGCATCAGTATCGCAGTATGCCTCATTCTCCTGACTTTTTTATTATTAATAATTCATTTCCACATGCATAGGTGACATGAAAGTTGCCTTCATGGCAAAGATTGTTCAGAAACTCCAGAAAGACCACTAGCAACTTGAATGTGAATGCTACACACGTGGCTACATAACATATCAAATAATCAAGTTGGTACTGTAAAACTGTAGTCAAAACTAAATAATCATCATATAATTCCTTGTATGCTCATATATGCAATTTTCGTTTACTAGAAAATATAGGTACTTTGAGCACTTAAGCCAAGGAGAATGATAACCAATAAAGTAAATTCTATTATAAGGAAACTAAGTTAAGAAAAACTACTAGATCTTCAATTATAATGAAAGCATAGGCTTACAAGTAGTCATGAAAGAAGTCGTTGGGTACTATTGGGTATTCAGATCTCTAGGAGGATCCATATAACTATGTACATGTACCCTATTTGTGTAAGGCAAAAACCCCAATCTCTCTACATGGTATCAAAGTTGGATTGTTCTAACTGCTCTTCATTTTGCATCATCCTTCCTTCCCTCCCTCCCATCTTCCTTCACGTAAGGTGTCTCTAATTCTCATGAGATGCTTCACTAACCCATTGAAAGGCTACCAGGGATCTTGAAATGCAAGCATTACATGATAGGAGACATGGTGCTTACCAAACTTAGCTCAACTATGACCTCATATGTGTTTAAGAGATGTGTCGTTGATCCCTCTATGTTTATTAAGAAAGGTTTAGCAAGTCATACATTTTTGGTAGTCTACATTGATAACATTTTATTAACAAGGGATGATGAGCATATAGTATTAGAGAAATGAAACAATTTCTAGCACAACACTTTGTCATTAAGGACATGAAAAATCTTCAATATTTCCTTGGTATAGAGTTCACATACTCATAAGGTAGGATGACTTTGTCTCAAAGAAAATATGTTCTTGACTTGTTGAAAGAGATGGGTTAATCAGCATGCAAGCCAGAGTAGACACCAATTGAACAAAATCTATCTTTCTGAGAGGAATCATTTAAGCATCTTTAAGATGTTGGTGTCTTGTTGGGAAGCTCATTTATCTCATAGATACCCACCTAGATATTTCTTATGTGGTTAGGCTCCAATGTCAATTTATGCATGAGCCATGGGAGATACATTTGGCTTGGTGCCAAGAGGATTCTGGCTTATATCAAGAATATCCTGAGAAAAGGCTTAATTTACTTAAAGCATGGCCACATGAGTGTGATTGTCTACTCTAAACTTGGTTATGGAAGTAATACAGGAGACAAGAGATCTACATGGACTACTGTGCATACATGGGTGGGAATTTCATTACCTAGAGGAGTAAAAAACAAAATGTGGTATCCAAGTCCAATGTTGAAGTTGAGCATCGATCCACATCTCAAACTATTAGTGAAAAGGTGTGGCTGAAATCCATCCTAATAGAGCTAGGTGTAAAGGTTCCTCACCCATGCACATGCATTGTAACAATCAAGCCAAGTTGCAATTTACATCCACAATTTAAATCACTATCAATTCCACTTTCCATGAGTGTGCAACTATTGCACCAAACATATAGAAATCAACTATCACTATATTCAAGAACTAGTTCTTGCAAAAACTATTGCACACCTTATAGTAGATCTTCTCAATAGCTAATAGATATTTTTACAAAAGATCTTGGTATCAATGTTTTTAAGGATCCCAGTAACAAGTAAGGAATGTTTGATTTGTACTCTTTAGCTTAAAGGGACTGGTTGGGTACTACATTATATTACTTGGGTATTCATCTCTAGGAGAATCCATATAACTATGTATATGTACCCTCTATGTAGGGCAAAAACCCTAATCTCTCCAAATAGTAAGCCAAAGACCAAGACCCATCAAAAGGAAGAAATTTCCATTGACAAGAAGATAAGGTAGTGAAACTACTCCTTGCTATATAGAAGCAGTATGTGGTTTTTATCTCCTAAAGCATAAAACAAACAGAGAACATTGAAAGGAGTAGGCTGTTAGACAGAGCATATGTAGTACAAAACGGTTCAGCAAAGTGAGAATTTAGTAGTTGCAAAAGTAGAGAATCTTGTGGTAAAATAACTGGCTAGATATGAGTAAAGGGTGGACATTCTATGCCAAATCCGCAGAGTCCTTAGGTAGAACCAGTCTAATGAAGGAAATCCCTTCTTATGAAAGTGATAGGCAAGTTCACTCCTGTCTGCAAGCCTATGTCAGCAAGAAAGGCTGTAGAAGAGGTGTAATGGAAAGAGGCAAGTAACATGGAATAAGTTCTTTTTACTAGAACTATGATTATGAAAGTTAATTTGTTCCTTCATATGCTTTTGGATTGAATTAATAAGATATTTCCTCAGAAATTCAAATACTTGATAGCAAGTTTCTTTTCAGATTGGAATGACTATGAAATGCACACGGTTTGAAGCAAAATTTACCATTGTTCTTCAAGTAACAATAACAAAAGAGAATAAATATTACAAAAGATTGACCAGAACTGTGAAACAAGTTGCAGATAAAGGTATTCATGAAAGCCCAATTAGTGGATACACACCTTTTCAATACGCCAAAATGCAAGTCAAAGAATGGAAGCCTTGACAAAATGCAATAACATCTGGGTGCTGTAATGATGTGATGGCTTAAAGATGGAATAAAAGATTTCTCTTCGGAGAGAATGGAGATTAATGATGACGGTTTCTGTACAATTTCTTCAACTAAGATGCAGCATCCATACAAGGTAGTGGTTGAATCATCTGCCACCTGAAGATTAACTTTTTGTTAGCACTATGAACAAATGTAATTTGCTTTAAGACAATTCCAACTTCAATAGTGTGAACTGTGGAGATATATAAAGATCACCATGCACTGAAAAGAAACAGGCATTATAAGTATACAACTAATTCTAAAAGATAAAAAGAAATGATAACTGCAACACAGTAATTTGACAGTCAGATTATCCACCAGAAATACCACATAGAAAGATGACAAATTTAGAGGAGAAATACTCAAAAATCAGAAAGGAACATCGCTAGAACATGTTTTGAAGCAAACCAAAACATTCTATTCAATTAAGACAAACTAAACACTGCAAGGAGAGGTCTTCTTTGCAGGACAAGGGTTGTTTAGTCAAAGTGCAGCAACGACAAGGCACACAATGGCTAGGGTTGTGTGTGTAGCAGAGACAAAGATGGAGAGTCGTTACATGTGCAGACAAAGAGTGAGACAAAGAGGAAAGCAGTCAATTGAGTGAGAGTGGCTGGGAGGAGGAAACCTAGTTGCTACCCTCCTCCCACCTAGGGTTTATCTCTATGTAAGACTCTTAAAACGTAAGCTCTGATATCATGTGAAAAAATAAGAAAATGATGATAGATGGAAGATTGGATATATCTCATTCATAAATACAAGACCTCTTTATATAGAGATTACATGAGGACAACAACTAATGTCTAACCAATGTGAGACCAAACTCATTTACAACACAAACCTTAATACACACTTAACTTTAAAAGATTACAAGTCCTGAACACCTAGTTGCTGCTAGCACTTAAAACACAAAAGGCAAAATAACTAAATTACATATTCAACAAAACATATGATAAGCAGCACTGATCTATATACTAATTCTGTGGTTCAAATGCATCACTTTTCCTTCAATTCTTTTATAGGATCAGTGAGCATTTGTACTTTTTAAAGGATAAAATGTACATGATGTGGGTGGAAAGGAGAATTCCGTAACAAAATCATATAATAGAAAGAATATCATATGATAAGATGAAGTAACACGATGAATTCCAACTTTCTTATATAAAGATATACAAAGGGAAAAAAGCATTTGAGTGGAGTATTTGTTATGAGATACAAGTGAAGTAATCATTAAAATTCATAAATTAGTCACAGCCCACTAATCTGTTTTTCCATCACCAAACAAGAAATTTTACAGGATGGGAGTGATGTATTCCAGATTACCTGTAGGCAGCGGAATACAAATGATAAGTTGTTTTGCTCTAGGCGCTCCTGCAATCAAGGAATGTATTCGCAAACAGTGAAGAACAAGTGGAAATAGATAAAATACTAGAACCATAGAAACGGCAAATAAGACCAAATGATGTTGATATCTGTTGAATCTTCCATGAAAGTTATAGCTAAGTCGGATCAAGATTTTTGAGAAAAAAACTTCATCAGTGGAAAACAAAAGAAAAGTTCAGGGAAGTTAGGAATCACCTGTCCAAGGAGGATTTCGCTCAGCTCACTCATTGAAGGAGTTCTTTCTACAGCATGAATCTGACAAGGAAAATGTTATTTTGGTTTGGAAAAATATTGATAAACTATAATGAGGATCTATATTATCATTCCAGTAGCTATCAAAAGAAGACCAAATAACCTATCTTGAACAAATTACTAAAACTTCCTTATTCACTGGAGTTTTCGTTAGAATTGTTGTGTAAGGCAATAGTCTCACATTGAAATTCTTATATCTTGTCTCACCATGAAACATTTATTTAGAGGGTCAAGTAATACTCAATAGAATATGAATTTTCTACCTCCTTCATTCCCTACTTCTACAAACAACCAAAGTACGGGTTATTGAGAGAGAAAAAGAGAAAACCCCAAAGTCCAAAGTCCAAACCCCAAGTAGCCACTGTCATCACCTTGCTGTGATGGTGGTGGCAAACCCCAAAGTCGTTTTTTGTTCATTCATTTTCTCCCTCTCTACTTTCTATCTCCACATTGTGTCACCCAAGTCTTCTTCTTTGTCGTCTCACAAAAATTATTCAAAATACTTCGTGATCGCCATCTGATGCACTGATTGCAAGCAGTTCTTTCTACACTCTCCACTGCAACTCTTTACAACAATACCACTGGCAGCCTGAATGAGAACAGCAGCAAAAATCTTTTTTCTTTCACTCTACCATCAAATTATGTAATTGGCTGTTATTCATCTTTATTCATTGCTTCTTACATATTGGTGCTACTTCTACAACAATTACTATGTCTCGTGCTAACACTTTCTGCAACCATCTACTTCCACTTTCAATTATCTTTTTGTTTCTAATTGTGTTTGTGTTTATTACAAGCTAGATGCTTCAATTTAAGAAAAAGTGTAAAGATTCATTGTGTAGGTATAGTTTCATACTGGAAATTTTATGTATTGCTCCACTGTAATATCTATCTATATAGGTACAGTAATAATTAATGGAATTAAAATCTTCTACCTCTCTCATTCTCTACTTCCACACTCTTAATTGTGACTAAAACCACAGATGTTGCTGTAAGAGCATTTCAATAATAGTTGCCATGAACCAAACTTTGCGATGAGATGGAAAAAGATTAAAGGAGTAATCTTATGTTACAAAGCCTTTGAATTGGCAAATGAATTAAGGTAAATAGTAGATGGAATTATGAGATAGAAGAAAAACATCATAGATGATTTTTAATTTAAAAGAATTAAAAATATTTTATTTGACCTGAACTGAGACAGGTAATAGCTGACCCAACTTGTAATCGAATTGGTTAATGGTTAACCACTAATATGTCGAATTGGTTAATGGAAGCACTTGAGCTGACCTAATTAATCGATCTGAATAGAAGATAAAAAAATATTTTATTCTTTTATTATTTCTCCTATATATATTACTCCAATAATATTATTACAAACTTGTGTTTGAAGATGCTTCAAAGTAGATGAGTGAATTTATGTTTGAATATATTATTACAAATTTATGTATGCCTCCCTTACATTTAAGAATAAGGGAGATATAAAGAATTGTAATCACTATCATGGTATTAAGTTAATAAGTCATACTATGAAATTATGAGAAATAATAATTAAACAAATACTTAGCCATATAACTAAAATCAAAAAAATCAATTGAGATTTATGTTGAGTAGGTCAATAATGGAAGTTATTCATTTATTCAAGGAAAAAACCTCTATATGGTTTTTGTTGCTTAAGAAAAAACTTACAATAGAGTGCCTAAAAGTCTATTGCACTAGATTTTGAAAAGAAAATAAGTACTTATATGATATATTGATATTGTTAAGGACACATAAAATAATACTTAAATATTAAAAGGCAAAAAGGGGTCTGTAGGCATCGTATTATGCCACCTAAAAGACCAGGTTACCTGCCTAAAAAGTCGGGTTACCCGACTAAAAAATAGGTTACCTAACTAAAAGATTGGTTATCCAACTAAATGACTGAGTTACCTGGCTAAAAGACCAGGTTATCTGGCTAAAAAAGTAGGTAACCCAACATAAGACAGTGCCTATAGAAGTCCTTTCTATAGACACCTACAGACCCTATGGACCCATATTAAAACTATAGATGAAACTAATGAATTTCAAATAGACATAGATTTACACCAAGAGTTTTCTCTAAGTCTATATTTGTTTGTTTTAGTTATGGATGAAATAACTAAGAAAATTCAAGGAGAAATATCCTAGTATATGTTATTTGATGATGACAGTCTTGTTTGACCAAAATAATGCAAGAATTTATTCTAAATTAGGGTTAATATTTTAAAGTCTAAAGAATTTATATTCAATAAGTCAAAAACTGAATTATGGAGTGTAGATTTAACAAAAATAAGAATAATGATACAAGTATACAATTAGATGATCATAAAATTCATAAAAGTAAAACCTTTTAAATACTTTGAAACTATAATAAGTAGCAATGGTGAAATTATAGAGGATATTACTTGTAAGATTAAACTAGGATAGATGAAGTGGAGAAATGCTAGACTATAAAGTATAACCATATGCAAAAATTGAATATTACAAATATGGGGATGCTTAGATGGATAAGAGATAATACAATGAAGGACAAGCTGAAAAAAAATTTATTAAAAATAAAATAAGAAATGTGCCGATTGAAGATAAGATAAGAAAAATTCAACTTAAGTAATATTCTTGGGAATCAAAGAATACACTAGTTAAAAGAGAAGAATTAATTTTATGTAGTACAAAAGAAACAAAAAGAAATAAGTGTAAAACTACTTAGGAATTGTCAAAAAAGATTTAATCTTATGTAATTTAATGGAAGAATTGACCATAAATAAAATATGTGGAAACAAGGATTTATACATAGTAGGATTATCACTCAATTTGTTGTTGTTATTGTTGTAAATGCTAACTATTGAAAAATTAAGCTCACCATAGAAGATTAAACAGTTAACATTTATCTGCTTAATTATCAAGTTGATTTGACAGAATGAATTTGGTCATTCCAATAATCATCAAGTCGACTTGATTGGTAACCATTTTGACCTTAACCACCCATTTGTACAACCCTAGTAGATAAATAGACAAACAAAAAACTGCAACTCATGTAAAAGAAAAGCCAAAGAAAAAACATTACATTAAAAATTTTAAAAACATAATATTTATAAAGAAAAGTAATTGTTGATGTACCAAACCTCAAGGCCTCCTGGAAAGCAGAAAGATAGAAGGTCTCTGTATTTAAGAGGCAATTGCTTCTCTGGAGGATACGCAAATAATACCTGAGGAAAATCAACCAGGACTTAAAAATGAACCATGAAAAAGTAACTCATAACAAAATTATCAGAGTAAAAAGTATCAATTACACACACTGAATCCTGTACCGGACTTTACTTTTTTGTGATTTCATATAATATATGATTAAAAAAACTATCAAAAGATACATACTGAATTACCAGTCTTTTTCCTTTGCTGATTGCATGTTATTACATGCTTAAATTAGAAAATATGGAACAACAAGCTAAGAAAGGAATGAAGAAAACAAGCATGGTAAATATAATGACATTGTTGAGAGCATTCACTCAAAAAAAAGACATTATTGAGATTGCAATGAAGCCGCCAAAGTGTGGTATTAATCAATTACATAAACTAACCCACTTAAGCATGGTGTCATTATATAATTTTGCAATGAAAAGAAGATAGAACCTGAGGTTCAAGATTAAACCCAGGGTTTCTCTGTTGCTGGTAATTTAATGCAATTCTTTGTCGGTTCATGCTGCCAAAAGTTTTAGGTAAAAACAGCTTTTGAAGGGTCTTAACATCAGAATCAGGATGCAGTCCAACAACCACAAGGCTTTCAAAGATCCGGGATGGATCTTTCACTATCCTATGATCCTGCCCAACATAAAATAATACATGTTAAGCAATGAACAAAAAGATAATTATGATATAGCAGGGTATTTACCTTCATATAATCAAGTCGACAGAGCTCCACAAGATGGCATTTGAATAAACTTTAAGGGAAATTTTAAAGATTCTGGAGGTTTTGATTAGGCAAGAATCTGATATGACAATGAAGTAGTCTTGGTACGTGCATAGAAGCATATAAATTCAACTCAGTTTTTTTAGCAGTAAGCAAACAATGGGTTAAACTCAGAAAAAATGCAACACACTGACAAGCCAGTCTCATAGGCAAGACAAGAAAAAACCACTAGTACAAACCCAAACAGCAACACATTACAGAGAGGCACATCTGATCCAACTTGAATGGATGCAGAGTTGGCATGCGGCTAAGTCTACATCAGAAGAGACTGTATTGGCTTCAGTCCCTTGTTTCCCTTTGAGTTGGGCTATTTGTCAGTCTTGTTCCCGTTTTACCCAATTTTTTTCTTCTCTTTTCTTTTTTGTTTGGTTTTCCTTCCCAGAAATCCCAACTTTTCCCTCTTTTGTTTTTGGTTTTAGTCTGCCTACAGCATGTCTAGGGCCCCCTATCTAATTACAACCTTACACTTAATTAACTACTTAAAATCTTTTAATCTTTGAGCCAAATTAACCAGCCCACATCCAAGTCACACCAACCCAGTCTAAGACAATTTGCCCAGCCTAGATCAAGTGTCACCCATGTGCATCCACTTGTCACCCCCACCTCCTTTCTTGCAGCCACCTACAAAAGCCAAGATCTCCTCTACAAGGCTAAGGATCCAACCATCCCTTCAACTTTGTAGTTAGAGTGATGCCTTTTGACTGGCATGGAGGAAGACGGACGGTCTGGGTTCTTCCAAGAGCGCAAGCTTATATGGGAGGGGGAACCAGGAAGAAGGGGGCAGAGGGGAAGCAACAAAAAACATAGGCGGTCCTCTTGGATCTTTAATCTTCTTCTTCAACAAGTCTACACACATTACCCAAAAAAAAAGAGACAACCGCAAATTGGAACCAACCTCCCTGCAGTCCATCAGCTGACCTTGAAACCATGCGTACCTTCTCCCACAGTTGAAGCTCTAGCCCACAACCTACGTGGGATCCAATCCGTGCCTACTCAACCACCACACCCATAGGCAACCCACTCACGCCAATCTAGCATGTCTGCTCTCCCCCCTGCCCCTCCCCCCTCTCTCACTCTCTCAAGGAAGAGGAGAGGTACTTTAAGATTAGCTCCCACCCTACAAACCACCTATGCCCCACCACATACACCACAATACAGGATCAAAGCCCCTACCCAAGACATCCTGCTGTCAAAGCCTTCCCCTGATCCTTATTTCCCAAGAAAACCTAACACTACCTTCCCTCAAGCATTCCAGTCCAATCATTGCCATCCCCTACACAGCCACTTCCAACAAATCAAGACGAATCCCAGCAATCCAACTGTGGACACCTATAGACTTATCTTGATTGCCAGATTCTCACACCCCCCTTCGTCAGTAGTTCAAACAATGCCCTAGTCCATACACAGAATCACTACAAAATCTTGTAAATTATAAGTCATCCACGTATTTTGATCCCTATAAATCAAAAATCGCATTCATACATACAACGTCTTGTTTCATCATATTTTCATTGCGCCTATGTGCATAGAATCTCTGTATCACATTCATATATGCAACGTCTTGTTTTATCGTATCCATATGCTATCAAGACTCATATAATTATTGTGGAAAATTCTTGCATAGTTTCTATGCATATTTACGCCTATTTAACTCATATTAATCATAAAATTACTGTTACAATAGCCCATGTTAAATCATATCACATTCATTATGCATTTAGGCCCATTTGTAGTCCACTTAAACCACAAAAATTGCTAATGTAAGAAAAAAACCACCAAAACACGATGGTTTAAGACACTTAGATTATCTTTCTTCCATACCCACTTGAAAGAGATTAAAACAATTAGATTATCCTTCTTCTATACTCATTTGGAAGAAATTAGGCCACTTGATTGTTCACCTTTTTCCATAACCACTTAAAAGAGGATCAAGCCATATTTTTGGAGTTTTCTTTCATAACTTTTTAAAAATAAAATGATCAAATTTCATTCTATTGAATCCTAAAGGAACCTCAACTTTCATTCTATGATTACGTTGAAAAAGATATGTTCAAGCAATCAATTAGGATATTTTTAGAAAGAACTTGTCTATAATATGGTTTCAGAAAACTCTAACTGGGAATGAATGGTTATGAGCTCCTTGCAAATTGTGAAAATAAAAAATTCTGAAAATCAAAAAAAGGAGGTAATCTGAACAAGGAGAAATATCTGAACAATATAACATACCGTGGACTCTAACTGAAACCTTGCCCATTGCCGCTTTTGGCTAGTTAGTATTTCTGGATTATATGCTCCTTTATTTACTTGTGGAGGTGATGAAAAGCCTTTTAGTACTCGTGTGACCTGGCGTTGTAGCTTCTGAAGTTGACTGTTACCACCATCTTCTTTGGCTGAGAAAATAACAGATGGACGTGTCGAACGTGTTGTTGCAGCAGAAGCTGCTGCTGCAATACCTTTTGCAACATCTTCAGTTGTCTGAATGAAAAATGAAGTATGCCATCCAGGGCTACCAGAATCTTCATTTTTGTCCATATGTTCACTGCAAAAATCTTAATACCTGTCAGATGCACAGCAATGTGTCAGTTTTGTTCATTAGGTTTTCTTCATTCTATTTGTCCTTGCTATCCTCGTTTCTTCTTTAAAAACTGATTTCTTCAATTAGGGTATATTTTGGGAACAACTTTTAAACAGAAATTTTCATGAAAATAGCTTTTTGCATATTTTATGTTCTACAACTTTGATTCAAAGCCGTAGAAAAGTTCTTCAATTCATTTTCAAAGAAGCTGTTGAAGTGGAAGTATTTTTCTAGGGAAATACCATATGACAAAAGCCATACCAACAAAAAATTGTTTATGTTCTATTTTAGGTTTGTATATTACATATTCTTTAGTTTTCTTTACATGCAATGTATATTATGAATTGTTTAATTTACATCATGTTAGAATGAATGAATCTTATTTGAAAAAATGGATCCTCATATGAAATTTGATTATAAGTCACTTCTAAATTAGGTAAATTGATTTCTTATAAAATCAATTAGTAAAAAAAGTAAAGTTAGGAGAAAAAATTTCCACTTGACTATGGGGGGGGGGGCGCCGGTTTGTGCAGCACTAAAAGTAATAAAAAAAAAGTGAATGAAAGGTAAAGTTAGGTATAAATTTCAGGTATTTGTGTGAACAGAAAGTAAAGAAAAATTTTGTATTACTTTTATTAGTATAAATAGTAAACTTTCCTTCTCTTTCCCACCACTGTCCCTTTGAAAGTTACAGAATCCTTGCTCATGTTCTGCCCAGCTTGTTCCATCCCACTCACAATTTTCCATCCTCAACTACCACTCGTGTTCACCTGAAAATCAACTTGCTCATTGCCTTCCTCTTCGCTCACCCCCTTGTACCTTTCTCATATCCCTCATCTATCTGTTGATGTCTTCAACCTAAAAACCCTAATAGTGATCACCTCATCACCACTCATCGGAGGAAGCTACAAGAGAATAATTGAAGTAATCCTCTTGCAAAGAAGACCCACCAATAAGGCTTACTAGGAGGTTGAAAGCTGTTGAACCACCTTTTCCAGCCAGATGGGAGGTGATAACCCACACAATGAACTGTAATTGGAAATGGTTGGAAGTGCAAGTTGAACAAAATGCAATGCTAGCTAGTGTTGGCATGGTTGCATACATTAGTGACATCATGAAGAGGATTTTTGGGGAAATAGCTACCACATTTTTCTCTCCATGATATTTCCTCTTTCGTGTTTCATTTGGATTTCATTTCTCAATTTCCTTTGTTTGTTTTTTTATTTTCCTTTGATTTCTACTTGCCCACAGCTTGTATAGGCCTCCATTTTTCTCCATTTTAATATATCCTAGCTTACCAATAAAAAAAAGTATAATTTCATTTTTAGAAAAAAAGAAGAAAGATGACATAAAAGGAGAAAAAAAAAATCAAAAAACCACTAAAACACTAGAAAATCCTTTTTCTTTTTTTAAGATTTTTTGGCTTTCACTGACACTATTTTTGTTACCAATACTGTTTTAGAATTTTATAGAGATACTAATACTATTTTTACATGATTTTGGCATGTACAACATGATAATGTATTTTAACAAATTACATCTGCTTCCTCATTGGAGTCACTTTGCAATGGAGTCATTTTGAAGGTGTTGCAAAGGGATCCCTCTTCAAGGACGTACAAAGAAGAATTGGGCTCAAGACTGCAACTATGAATGAAAAATTTTACAAGAATAAACCAAGTGAAGAAAATACTCATGGTGGAAAAATTGTTCCATTGCAAATGTAAATATAATGCAACAATAGACAAGTATACTCTGATAGTAAAGATAACATTTCTAATCAAATTTATCATGATGAGTCATCGTCATAGAAAAGCAAATACCACTTAAAAATTGAATGTTTGAGTTTCAATTGACAAATAAAAATCCTACCTCTGCAATATAATCGGATATGGCAAACTGACCAAGACTAATATGCCCAATATCTCGTGAAGAAATCCAGGAAAGGGAAACTTCCAAAAAATTGTGTGATAATTACCACAAATGTCAAGAAATGCCTGGCTTTCTGATTAAAGGATTGGAATGGGACCGTATGAAACATGTTAAGAAGAAAATGTTGGGAAAATATGCATGTATCCAACTTCTGAGCGTTTAAATTTAAAATGGTAATAGTGGTGGTGATGGTAATAGAAGCAACAACAGCACTACAGCAGCCTATCCGCTCAACAAGACCATCTCCTACAAAACTCACCAATACCAAAACCAACTCTAACCTTAACAAATACATAATTGATCACATGCTTTCAGCTACAATAGCTTTTTTCTTACATACAGTCCAACCTGTTCAAACCTACCAAACAACAAACCTGCATATTGGCCAGCCTCCCCCAGCGCCATGACGCCAACATTTTCATCGAATTACCGCGGGACCAATAAACAGCGCAAATCCAAACCCAGCCAAACAAGCACACTACCCAGACAACGTTCCAACCCAGCAGTTCCCATCTTACAAAAACGCTCTTTCCACACCACGGCCACAAAAAGTGAAAACAAAAACATCACAATCCAAATCTCCCAAAAACAACACGAGCGAAATATGAAACGACAACGGAACTCACCCCGACGAAGAAAAGGACGGCGTGCTCCAACACCGCCGCCCACAATCGGGATCAGCTCAGTGGAGTGAATTCGGCATAGTGACAACTGCCACGGCGGTGGAAGTGGGGTGGGATGGAATCGGGGGTTCACCTCTAGAACAAGATGGAAGCGTTGGTCTCGCCCCTGTGCCGCGTGAGTCTTCTCGTTTCTCCCTCCCGTGAGCGAGCGAAGGACAAAGGAGAAAGACACACGGCGTCACGGCGTCGCGGCGTGGAAAGCCAGAGATAGGCATGAGAGAGAGAGGAACAAAAAAATAAATGGAGTATCGACACGCAAATGAGAATGAAAAAAATCAATGGATGCGTTCGAACTTTGAAGAAGTTATTCGACTCGGAGAGTTGAATGCAGTTAAAATTAAAATTAATTTTATAAATAAATTTAAAATAATATAGTAATTTAAATTATAAAAATTTATATATTAAAATATATATAATAATAATAATGTTGTTAAAAATAATTTTAAAAATCAGAAGAAGTTACCAAAACCACGAGTTGGAATGGTTGGTGGTGAAGGGTCCCTTATCTGCACTCCAAGTGAGAGTACTCGTACAACAAAATTGACGAAGACTTCATTTATTTCATGTATCATGTGAAAGAATAACGTTGGAAAGAAAAAATTATAATTTAAGATTTTTTTAATAAAATTTATATGTTAGGTAAGTTAAAAGTTTATGTTTTTTTATATAATTTTTTTATGTATATTATTATATCATTTTTTAAAATATGTATAAAAATCTACGTAAACTTTATTTTTAAATGAAATTTAAAAATTATATTTATTTATTGGAACACTAACTTTTAAAACATAAAGTTATAATTTTACCTTTTTTGAATGATTTTTTCAAAAAATACTTTTAAACATATTTGGAAAGTTTATTTTATTAAAAATATTTTTGAAATACTTAAACATTTTTATAAAGTTTCAATTCGATACTTTTATATTTTTATAAAACTGATTTTTAATTATAAAGATCATTTCAAATGCTAAATTTAAAAATAACGTAAGTATACTGCCAGTTAAAATATTGCACATTTTATAAATTAAATTATGAAAATAAGTCAACGAAAGAAAAAAAGGTATTATTTGACTTATTTCCGTTTAAAAAGGATCTGACATTTTGTTTTTTATATTTTTTACTGATTTTTATTTTTTTAAACTATTTTAATTATTTTAAATTACTAAATAAAAATAACTTCACTTTCAACTATTTTTCTGATAATATATCTTCGAACAACTTCTCTTTTTATGAAATTGTTATGCTTGTCTATTTCAATTGATCGATTTAGTAAATTATAAGTCTATGAAAAATACTTGTAGGATGTTTGTGCATTTTTAGAAAATGATAAAAAAAATAAATCTATTATTTCTTATCATTTTATTTTTTTAAAATATTTTCAAAAACACAAATCTTTCTCTTAAATATTGGCCAATGAGGTAGGTAAAATAACCAATGAAAATTAATTAATTAATTCTCTCTATTGTTATCTATATTTCTCTCTCTTGTTTTATTATAACATATTTGCTGTCATGCTATTAAATACTTGTTTTGCTAATTTAAATGTGATTTCATTGTTAAGCTTCTTTTTATCCAATTAAGCACTATCTTTAAAAAAAGGTGCTGTTATTTTTATTTAATGCAGCATTTTTCTAACATTTGCGTAGTTTATTTATATGTCGCAATCGATTAAAGACAAATGTACGTCACTCGTGCACGTAAAAATACAAGTACTGATTAATAATGAATGCAGAAAGTCCAGGTATATATATATTCAAATTTTACTTTTTTATTGTGCTGGATAAAGAAATTTACCTGAAATAAATTTACAGTGCGTTCACCGGTATTCTCGTATTATTATTATTATTATATAAATTTTTAATACTTAAATTACTATATAATTTTAACTTTATTTACGAAAAAACTAAAAAAAAAAATCTATAAACACACCTAAAAAACCTAAAAATTAGCCACGCTACGTAATTCAAAAATACTTTAATTCGTGAAATGTTAAAATTAGATTTTAATTATTCAATATTTACATCACGCCAATTTCTTCCGCTGACACTCGTGCTTATGATCTACATTTGCACGCGCAACGCTGACGGAGCTAATTAACAATGTATAATGAAAATTGTATTAACACGGCATATATATTAAAATGTTATAGAAAGTTGTGATCTTATTTTTAAGTTATTATATGTATTAAATTAATAAAATATTTACAGACGGTAGAAAATGGGAATAAAATATATATATTTGCATTCGTAAAATGATAAAATCTAATAAAAAACCATCATGAACCATAAATTAGGTCTTTCCTGGGACTCGTTTGATAAATTTAAGACTTTGCAACGCACACCAGGTTCACGTAAAATTAGCGTAAAGAAATTACATATTAGAACTCTGAAAGAAAAGTATTATACTTATATGTTCATAAGTCAATTAGGTAAAACTTTTTGACTGATATGACTTTTATACAAGCATCCTACGATTACTTTTTGTTCTTGGCACTATTAGACTACAAAATATATCATTATTATTATTGTTATTATATTAGGAAGTATGAATATAAGTATATCACAGTACCTTAAATTTGTCAAAATCTTAATAATATTTTAATTCATGCCACTATTCTGACATGACATAAAGGTTGTTTAATGAATTTTTTATTTTATTTTACCGTGTATATATATATATCATTGTTCAATTCCTTCGATACTTAAAGATTTTATAATTACTTAGGTTTTATTTTCAATTTCTTTGACTTTTAAAATTACTTTTATTATCATTATTACTACGTAGATTTTAACATATATATTTTTATCATCTAAATTACTATACAATTCTAAATTTATTTATGAAATCAATTTCAATTTTAACTTTATCTAATTGTCAATCGAAAAAAATTGTCCTTATATGCACCTTTAATTTTCATATAAATTTTTTATCAATCATCCAAATATGCAGGTAGATCGATATTGACAATAGTGGTAGTTTGGATTATGAATAGTTCTCAGTAGAAACATTTGAAGGGTTTATATTTTGGATACAATAGAAAATGATGTATGATTTAAAAATTTTATCATTTTTTAAAATACAAACCATCTCTTCATTTACATCTGAACAAAGTTGAAAGGAAAGAAAATTTTCACCTTTTCGATTTTCATTGTATTGTTTCATTGTACATATCTAATGTAGGTAAATCATGCTCAAGGAAAACGAAAATCTTTTTTTGAAAATTATTTGATAGTATTAGTTGCATCAGTAGAATTTCAAATTCAAAATCATAAAATTAATGGTAGATTCATTAACTACTAAGGTTACAACATCATTTGTTAATGAAACTCTAACTTTAATTTTAACTCTAATAACTGTGAGAAATTAAAGTTAAAAATAATTATACAGATAATATTAGAACTATGTAACAAATCATAAGATAAAAATTTATGTATAATAATTTACGTGATAATGATAACGTATAATACCTAATTTATATAGAATTAGAGTTGAAATTGATTAAATAAACAAAAAGTCTATATTTATTTGTTGCTCTAATTCTACCTTTTGTATTGTAGTTGGAGTTGATTAGCGTTATTATTAGTTAGAAGCAAAGTTTGCTCATGTTTGGTTTTAATTCCATCTAATTTTTAGATAAAATTACTTCTAACATCATTATTATTGTACAAATTGTAACATAAACTTATAATACTCAAATTAGTATACAATTTTAATATTGTTTATGAAACAAACTTCAACTTTAATTTTAAAAAAATTGTCTCTAAATACATCGTTTATTTGAACTTTTTGTAAGTTAATCTATATACTATTTTTATTTGTAATGTGTGATGTAATATTATTTATCAATATTATTTATTAATTTTAGCAATTATAAGATAAAATTTGATAAATAAATAAAACTTAAAAGTATCAGAATTTTTGTTTGTTTATTTAACGTTAGTTTTAACTTTGACTTTAAAGAGTTAAAATTAAAGATAATTTTGTAAATGATAATAGAATTATATGATAAATTTTAAAATAAAAATTTATACAAATAATATATAAAAGTTAACGTAAAATTAAAATTAAAATTGTAGTTAAAAAAATAAACGAAATTTAAAGGTTTATAATGCGAAAAATGTTCGGCACGCCGGTTTTTTTTGCGATGGTGAGGCCGACACGACAGGGGACACCACTTGCTCACATTTCCCTGGTTGTCTGACCCCAACCGAGCGGCCCTGCAATTCTGGACACCTGACTCGACTGCGAAAATTTACCACCCTATTTATTTTTTCACAGTACGAAATTAAATATCAATTCAAAAACAACCTTCGCAGGTGGCGATTTCCCCTCTCCCTCGCCATCACTGCACCGCGTTTCACCGCAATCGATTCCAGCGGAAGCAGAGCAAGGAGGGAGGGAGTGAGCCGGCAATCTCGGGTGTGGAGCAGTGCAAGCTTGTTGATCGAGAGTGAGGGGGAAGGCTGGATCACTGATTAGATCCGGTGTTTTCTTTCCTCTATCTGATTCCAGACCTAGAGGTCGGTATGCTGGAGAAGGACGAAGGGTTTTCCTTTGGTATTTTTGTGATCTTAGTTCTTATTCCTCGTGTTTTCCATTTCGATTCGATTCGTTTTTCAGAAGCTTTGGGCACGGGGATGTGTCATTTGTGTCGGGTAAAGAAAGACCTGTCATTTCGAGTGTGTAGGAAGTCGGAGTTGTGGAAATTTTATGATTCTATTGTGGGAGAATATTCTTTGGCTTCGGAATGTAGATAAAAATCTTCCTTTTTAGGGTCGAGGTTCCGTTTTATGTGATGGTAACTTGCAGGAGTCAGGTGGTGGTCAGGATGATGCTCCATTTTTGTTTTGCACCTTTTTGCGGATGGTGGGATATCCCGTATTTCTGTATAATATCTCGCCGGAGTCGAAGTTTTGGGGTGATGTGCTCTATATTTTATTGGGCTATGGAAATTTTTTATTTAATTTTAGAAGAGTGTGGTTTTGATCGATCCAGTGCATTTTTGACGCATGCATAGTTGAACAATTTCTGCTAGCAGGTGTAAATTTCTCATGTTTGCACAATGATCAGGTGTTTTTTGATGAAATGGGAAATTTTACGATCCACACTGATGCGAATGAATGCCGGGATAATACAGAAATTGAAAATGCGGTACCGGAGGAACTGCAGTTAACACTTTCTTCACAAAGACATGGAGACCCAAGTAAGTCGACATGCATGGAGGGATGGGTAGATGGTGCACGGAGAAGCCAGAGTTTTCTTTGGGACACCACCGTTGGCAGTTCGTGTTTTGAAAGTGGAAAATCCATTTCAGATACTTCTTGGTGTCAGGAGCACCAGGGTACATCCTCGACCCAGATAGCAGGTATGCCTTTAGAAAATGATGCACTTGTAGAGCTGGGTAGAAGAGAACTTGACAGGGATTTCCAGCACAAGCGACTGAAGATTCTTGGCTGTCATGTGTGAGTTTTTGCACCATCTTACAACTTACATTCAAGTAGATGTAGTAAAATCTTTGCTGCTTCTACAATATCTGGTTGAAAATTTCTCTGGCATCTGAGGTACTTATATATGACAACAATTGATGAAAACCCTAATTTTCTTTTCAAAGAAAAATACTTATACACAATAATGCTAACGTGCTTTACAGGATGCATATACAAACCATGAATGTCTCCTTAAGTAATACAATTCGTCAAATGTTAATCGAAGTCCACAATTTTATATTTTCCTTTTTAGAGAAAAAACACTATATATGACATTGCTAATGTGCTTTACATATTGCATGGATAAATCATGCATTTTTTCAGAAGTTGTACATTTCTTCAAATATGCAGTAATTGCATTAAAATATTCTTGCTACAACAATCATCACTAATGTGTTGATCGCACATGTGGGGTTCACACATTGTGACTACCTCAAACTTGTACCAAAATTTTCATAAAATAATTAAATAAGTACCTATTGGATCACTACCAAATGGTTCTCTCAGAGGGTTTTCAAGGCCCATGATGTGCCAGAATTGTTGATGTTTGTTCCTACCATTCATCATGCTTTCATATGGTACAAAATGCTGCAAGTCTGAAACTTTGGCAACTCAAATTGACTATGGTAATTACAATAATTAATATACAAATAAAGTAACAAATTCAACTCTTTAACTATCATTTCTTATTAACCTAATTGCCTAATTTACATAACAACTTCAACAGCTACTTCAATTCATTTGTAAATTTTCCTATTCAACGAAGTTCAGGTTACTGGTTAAAGTAAAATATTTATATAAAGTTGAAAATTAGGAAGGAAAAATGCTCTTTAGTGGTACCACTAGAGTGATTTTTCTAGAGGTGTCTTAATTCAATGGTCCATATTAAATCTAGACCATTTAAATTTTTCAATAACCCTAATGAAAAGAACCCTCTCATCCTCCCCTGTCCTTCTGAGTGTGACGTCCTCCTGCATAGTCCCTACCAGATTCTTTCCTATCTCAAAATATGGTTTGGGTTCACTCTAATCTGATGCCTACCATTTGATTGATTATATTTTAAGATGGGTTGGTGAGATTAACATGAATTTTGATGCGAATCGCAAGATTAATGTTGTTTTCTCTGGAGAAGGAGAAATGATTGGTGATTTTTGTGGGATGTAGTGGTGTGGATTGGGGGGCTTCAAATGGGACGAATTGCCTTGGACAGATGCAACCGTTGCCGATGGAGAGAGATTGGGTACGACCGTCGGAGGCGGCAATGGTGATGAAGAGGGCTATGGGCATGGTGGTGAAATTGGTGGGGTTGTTGGACACGACCTTCCTGTCCCAGCTCAAAAAGGACAGCCATCCCTCTTGATATGGAATCTTCCCCCTTGACTGCAGCCACTGGTGTGTCGTTGGAGTTTCGGACACATGGAACCACCTCCTCTACACATCATTGGTGACCATGGATCATTGGAGCCCCAATGATGGGTGATCCCAAATTATTCTTTCAACAAACAAATTTGTTTTGATTACTTTCCATATCTATGTCTGATTGATTGAGAAAATGTTTTTTTTTTGTTAAAATCTTAAGGTGACGCATATTTGTGTATTTTAAGAGTATTTTTAAATGTAGGTTTTAAAGTAAACTAAAAAATACTCTCTTAAGTAGATTTTCTTTTAAAAAAAAACAGAAAATGACTTAAAGTTGGGCACCACTAGAAAAACAACTTTAGTGGTGCTACTAGAGAATTAGCTCTCAATTAGGAAATTCCAGGAACTTTCAAAATCAGCAAAAAATAATGATAATGGTAACAAATTTCTGAAAAAAGATAGGAACAATAATGAAAAAATAAAATTGGACAGTCCGAAAGTCACTGGAAGTAAGAATTTTAGATATTTAGGATATATGAAAAATAGTGATAAAAAATTATAGAAGATTCCATTCATAGGATTAAAGTATGTTTAATGGAGTAGAGAAGTATATTTGGAGTGTTCCATGATAAAGTATACTCTTAAAACTAAAAGGTAGATTCTATTTAACATATATTTGCTTAACTATACTGTATGATGTATAATATTTGGTTATTAAACATGAACATGTACAAAAAATTAGTGTAATGAAGATGCAAATTTAAGTTGTATGAATGGGAATACAATAAAGGTTATGCTAAATTATTGTGTTAGATGATTTGGTCATATTTATAAAGTCTATAGATGCACTTGTAAAAAAAGGAGAATTAATAGATGCTATTAGAAGGGGTGGAGAAAGATTAAAAATTACCTGGCTAAACATAGTGATAAAAGATTAAAAACCATATGATTTAACAAAAAAATTAGTTATTGTTAGAGGAAATAATGTATTAGGGTTTTAGAGGCATTGTTATCCTAATGATACAAAACTTCCACCCATTTCTTGTGTCTCAATACGAAATCAGAGCATAGGTTTTGAGAGTTAAAAAAAGTGTGAGAAAGCTTGGTAGGGACATGGGAAACCTTAGCCATCCTCCTCTGAACTACCCCTAACATTGCCAACTCCACTCTTGTTTTCCCCAACACCTATTGTTAATGCACTCCCCATCACCACTAACACCCACTGTTTCTCCTCCCCATCTTTGTTGCTGCCACTGCATTATTCCCTCTCTCTGTTGGTCCTTTCCACATTCCCCTTGACAACAATTTGTTGCTATTGAAGATTGAAATAGGAGACCACCTCTTTTCGTTATGTTGCCACTGTCTCTTCTCACCAAAGTGAAGTGCATGAATCACCCCAAAATGAAAGTGGAGGACATTACATTGCTTTTTTGCGTCAATCTCAAGATTGAAACTGTTGATCTACTTGTTTATGATTGGTCCGACAAACCCCTTCCCAATGCAAGCCTCTTATCCAACTCGTCGTTGCCTCAATGAGACTGTACATGGGGTGCTTTGTTCCTTATGCTCGTTGTCCATCATATCATCTGCTCTTGCAATGGGCATTGAAGAAACTTCAAAGACTCATCATTGATTGTATCAATAAGGGTTGCAGAAGCATGACAGATAAACGTGGATAAAAAGAGAAGGGAAAGAAAAAAAGGAAAAAAAAGGAAAAAGGGAAAAAAAATGGAAAAAAAGAAAAGGAGAAATGAGTGGGAGAGAGAAAAAGGGAAAAAAGAGTTAAAAAATTAAAATAATGGTGGAAGTAGAAAACAAAAAAGAGGAAAAAAATTCTTGAGCGTAGATTATATTTATCTACTTGTTTTACTTCTTTCACATGATTGAAGAATCTCCACTTTTATTGTGTCTACTTGATTGGAGGTTTTCTATTGTTGCAACCTTTCTATGTTCAGAGGTTCTTGCTACTACCTTTTATTATTACCGCTACTACTACAACAATAATTGGTTTTTATGTTTTTTATGTATTTGTTATATTTAATTTGTCGAGTCTGTTGTGTTACTAAGTTTGTTGTAAACTAGATGCTTCAAGATGAGAGGAAATAATGTATTAGAGTTTTTAGGTGTGTGTGTCAGTTTAGTCTTACATTGGTTATCATGCTAATGATACAAAACTTCCACCCATTTTCTTGTGTTTCAACAATTATGAATAGGAATGGATGGAAGATAAGGATTCTTGTAGCCAACCCTGCATAGCAAGATTAAGACATTGTTATCGTTTCCTATATAAATTGCACCGAAATGTTGTTTAGTTTACTTTATCCATACTTTTTACGATGCCCAAGTGCCTATGCAAATATTATTTTTTTTATTTTTATGTATATGTTGTATATACACATATTTCATTTATGTATATGTTTCATATGTATATTTTATTTATGTATATGTTGTATATATACATATATGTATGTGTATATAGTATATACATATACACATACATATTTTTATGTATATTTTATTGTTTTTTATACATATTTAATAATAATTATGTTAGTTTTAGCTCTATTATGTCCTAAATAACATTCAAATACATAGATAAGCTTAAGATAACATCAAAATATGATGTATAATGATATTAATATGTATATTTGATTAATATGCATAATCATATATTTCAATAACTGAGTATATTTTAGTATTGCTCCATTAAAAACTTTAAATGTAAGTTTCTTTGCAATGGGAAATATTTACAAATCTGAGAAAAAACATATATAAAAATGAACAGATCCGTCAAAAAATCTGCTAGTTCAAGACAAGGTGAGGTGAACTATTAGGGCATGACCAATTCACACCTTAAAAAGTCTGTGCCCCTGTTGCACGATTCTTGCTTTTTTTTTGAGAACATTTGTGTGTATCATGTTTGCATTTGTATGTTTCTCACAAAATGACTATCCTTTTATAGTGCTTGCCATTCCTTCACAACATCTGGTTATGGCTCTGAATCATGCAATACACATGAATCCATGGAATGCAATACACCTGAGGGACTTCCATTTACTTCTGAAAATACGACAGTCATTTACTATCACTCTGACAATGGTTGTGCCAATAATCATATGGACTCTGATGTTCAAGGGAATGGTGGTGATGATAGTGGTAATTCAGATAGTGACAATGCTGAGGTCCGAATAGATCTTACAGAAGATTTGTTGCACATGGTATGCCTGTACTATGTTAAGAAATGTTTTTCTTGTTTTTTATAGAGTACAGCCAGTAATTTTTTGAAATAATTTTGTAAGAATTTGCAGAATCCTAATGCTACACCAAAGATAATGTTGTCTATCTTGTTTGTTTTAGGTTTTCTCCTTTCTAAATCATAGAGACCTATGCCAGGCTGGTGCTACCTGCAAACAATGGCATGCTGCTAGTGTTCATGAAGATTTTTGGAGACATTTAAACTTCAAAGACATGAATATTACCCCAGAGAACTGTAAGTTCTTTTCTACAGATACCGGTATACAATATACACACATGCATGCATGTGTAGTTGATTAGTAAATCAACCCCAAAACCACTGTAAAAAGTCACTTATATTATTATTTAGAAGTTCAACCACGTGAAATGGATAGGGTAATATCCATTTTTCAAGCAAATAGGGAATCAATATCCTCAAATTTGCCTGTGAAACTTATTTTCCACATCCTTCCTCTGGAGTTTAAGGCAACTACTGTGCAGTGCCTATCAATAGTCCCGTGCATTTTATTCTGGTCACCTATGATCCAAACAAAATATTGCAGCCTCAAATGGCTTTTGTTTTTGTTGGATAGATTGACACTAATTCTTGTATCATTTATGTGCTTCAGTTGCTGCTATTTGCCACCGTTATCCAAATGCCATAATGGTCAATGTATTGGGTGTGCCAGATTTTGATGTTCTTGTTATGGAAGCATTGGCATCTCTCAGGTTTTGCATTCATTTTTTAAACTTGTTGATTGCTGATTTTAAGCACGAAGTATTTATTTATTTATTATTCTATTTCGATCTTCCAGGAGACTAGAAAGCTTATTTTTAGGGCAAGGGCATGGGTTACTTGGTGATAGTTTCTTCCATACACTGACAAATTGCCCTTCATTGAAGAGTTTGTCCATAACTGATGCATCTCTTGGTAGTTCCATCCAGGAAATTATCATTGACCATGATACACTGCATGTTCTTCACATTATAAAATGTCGAGCTCTTCGCATTTCAGTCAGGTATTTTACCTTTTCTGTTGGAAAATGTTTTCTTTTCATTATAGGCCTGAAGATATTGAGAAGAAATGAAAACAATTGCAGATGTCTCCAGCTACAGAGCTTGTCTTTGAAGCGCAGTTCCATGTCACAGGTTGCACTTAGCTGCCCAAAGTTGCTTGAACTAGATATATCTTGTTGCCACAAGTTATCTGATGCTGGGATTCGTTCTGCAACAGTGACATGTCAATCGTTAACATCGTTAAACATGTCATTTTGTTCATGTGTTACTGATGAAACCCTCCGTGAAATTGCTTTTGCATGTCCAAATCTTCAAGTTTTAGATGCCTCATACTGTCCTAATGTCTCATTTGAGGTTTGTTATTTTAATTTTTTGAGCCATCCTTTTGCTTTGTTTTAGTTGGCATCCCTTATATCATGTATTTCTTGAAGTCTGTAAGGTTTCCAATGCTGAGAGACCTGAAGCTTCATAGTTGTGAGGGCATATCTTCTGGCTCAGTGGCTGCACTATCTCACAGTTACATGTTGGAGGTTTGGAATTTAAAAATTACAGTAGAAAAGGTGTTTAAGGTACCTGCTTTTGGCTAAGAAAATAATCTATGCATCATGAACATGCTTGTTTGAATTATTGCAGACACTTCAGCTAGACTGTTGCAGCTTACTATTAACAGTATGTTTGGATCTGCCACACTTACGGAGCATCAGTCTTCTACATTGTAGAAAGTACAATACAAGAACCTTTAACCAATTTTTATTTCCTAAGTTTATGGGGATTCTGTGTAATGCTTTTTTTTTTGAGCAGCACTCTGTGTAGTACTTATATTCTTATTTTTTGTTTTAGAATCATTGATTTGTATTTGACGAGTCCAGTACTGTCATCCGTAAAGGTCTCCAATTGTCCTGTACTCCATCGCATCAGCATTGTCTCAAATGCATTGAAGGTCAGTCTCAGATCTGTATATGTGCTTATTCATCTTTGGATAAAGGAATGTATGTTATAAGTATTGAATGGTTAATACCAATTTTTATTATTTTGCAGAAATTGGTATTGCAAAAGCAAGACAGTTTGTCTACTTTGTCCTTGCAATGCAACAATCTGGTAGATGTGGACCTTACTGATTGTGAATCATTGAAAAACTCTGTTTGTGATATTTTTAGTGATGGTGGTGGTTGCCCAATGCTTCAGTCATTGACTCTAGACAACTGTGAGGTTTGTAGTTAAGAGTTTTCTATGCTTATTATGGACATTGTTCATGCATTTTCTCTTTGGTCAAAGGTACACAATTGGATGATGAATTGAGTAAATTTCGTATTATCCCTTAAGCTGTTTTTCACATCGTAAAATCCCTCATATTTTTTTGTGTCTGTTTCAACTCAATTTTAAACCTAGTTTCAGAAAATGGAGTATGACTTAAAATCAGAACCATTTTGCTACCATTTGTTATCAGTTTGAGGATACATACTCTTTCCATTATCTTTTTTAAGTTGCCTTTGAAACGGAAACTAACTTGGGGCAATAAGATAGTCCGATCTCTGATAACAAGGTCATTTGCATCAAATTTTGATGGCATTATAAAAGTCTTACATATTGAGGGATTTTTTATCCATTTTATTTTTTAAATTGATTAATATATAATTGACCCAATCAATTATTTTATTCATTATGAACTACTGTTGGACATGGACATTTTTATCCATTTTATTTATTTTTATGTATAACAGTAACGTGTGATTGTGTCTTTAGTGGTCAGATGAAATGGGAAAGATAGAAGTCAAGTCAATCAAATGATTCATGTACTTCTAGTTGCAATATTGGTTATTTGGTTTCACCTCAGGCAGTTAAGCAGTTTGCAGATCAATCAATTTCACGAAAGTCAGGTTGGTAAGTGGTGTTGCCCATTTTGATTGGATCCACCCACTTGCGCTGCCATAAATATTTAGGTGATTCACTTGTTTCTCCTATGGCTTGAGGCATTAAGATGAGACTAAGAATGATGTTGATTATAGGGGGCAAGTCATGAAACTTTATAGGAGAGAAGGGAAAGAGGAGGGACAGATAGAAATATATTGAAAACAGAAAATGTAGGTAGCCTACACAATTTGTAGTTATGATAGAGAAACCAAAGCAAAGAACAACTGAAAGGGATATCCTGAAAGGAGATCACAGAACCAAAGTAATTTCAAACAAATAAAACATGGAAAGAGCAAAAACTGGTAATATTAAGGGCATTTCATCTATGGGAATATGTGACTGGTTAAGCTCAAACACAACAATTAAAGAAACAAAAAGTTAATGGGTGATGTTGATGAGCAACTCCATGGGTAATCTTGTATAGCTTGGATAAATCTCATGTAATGAGATTAAGATGTGCATTTCTTGTTTGGCTTGGCTTGTTTATCTCTCCTAGAATTCATGTATCTCCATCTCCCAGTAGTTGAGGGCATCCACTCCCAGCCGTTAGCACCAGAACTCTAGGGAAAACCCCCCTTTTTTGAGAAAGCATTCCATTGGGATAGCCACATGCAACCCTTGACAAACAAAAAATTGGGCATTTATTTGGATACAATGCCTCCATACATGTTTCAGCCCACCATATTTGACTCCTGCATAGGTCAACACTTGATGCAGTCAATAAAATTTTCATTGCCACTCCATCGCCACACCTGAGAAGGATTGTATAAATTGGAGAATTGTGATGATGAAGAATAGAAAACAAGCTACCGAGGCTAAGGAAACTCTAAATCACGCAAATTTCTTCAGAATTGGATGTCCCACACTATCCCTATCTCATAAACCTCAAAACACTTTGCAACACACATGGGTGGTTGCATAACTTTTTGATGGTGTTCTTGCTATATATGGAGCACAACTTTCCAAGCTAAGGCCCTGTTTGGAACTGTTTGTGCAATAGCTTTTGTCAGTGGTGCTTTTCTAGAGCATTTCCAAACTGGACCAAACAGGCCCTTCATTGGGGGATTTTTTTTTAATTGCAGTATTCAACTATTGTGTAGTTTTGAACTACAAAAACCTATTGACAAAAAAGTATAAAAGGTTGTCTCTCTCTACTCAAAAATGTCTAAAAGTAGTTCCAAATGAGGCTTCCCAATTTTTAATGTGAATCTGATATTAATGTCCTACATAGTGGAGATCGAATCCTTTCATAATTTCTATAATCTAAATCATTATATAGGTTTCAGTAGGGTTCCTGAAAATGTCATTTTCTTCTGTCTCAAATGTCTTCTCGTTGAGTTTTGTTTTGGAAGGCAATTTTGGATTTAAGAGTCTTCGTTGCCTCAAAAAAAAGTGCTTTACTGTTTACAAGTTTTAGGTTTCCATCAATTTCTTTTGCATCACTGGACTCATTTCTTCAATGAACAGTTACTTTTTGTTAGTATCAATATGTTTGTATCTTAGGTTTGAACATCCATTACGATTTTTTGAATCAGATTGTGCCTCAGTGAGCTTTTGGTGGAAAAAATCCTATAATGTCTACCTCCCAATCGGTAGCTCCAACAAAAATGGTTTGACCCAAGAGTCCATATCTTCTTGATCTTATTCAATTGACTGATTTGGGAGATTCAGTGTTTTTTTTTCAATTGTTGCTAGTTTGTCGTGTCTTCAAAACACTATCAGAAAAATAAAGAGACATTGATTGTAAACAAAGAAGTTTTTCAATGATTGGAAAGCAGTTGCGAAAATTGTGTACAATTTTGGTAAAATCGTCATATCATACTAGTAGGGGTTTCTGCCATGTCTAACAAGGCTACAATGAATTCTAATGGGAAAATTTGAGAGATACAATTCATAAATTATTAGGAAACTGAAATACTGAATAAACAAAAATAGTTTGATGATACTTATGTTTTTGCTTAACTTTTTATGATTTCAATAATGCAACGTAAGATAAATCCAATCCATGAGACAATGAAATATCAGTAGTATCTTTTGGGAGCAGGGTTTTCTACTAAAAATCCCATGATATATTTTGAATATGTAATTTGATTTATCTTTTGCCTTCCAATTTTCACACCTCACCTTCCTTCAGATAGGAAAAAGACATGATTCCTTTAGTCTTTTTTCAAGCAGTCAGTCTTTTTAGTTTTTGACCATGTTCCTAGCGTTTAATGCAGAGCTTAACAGAGGTTCGACTTATAAGCAGTTCATTGGTCAATATTTCACTAGTTGGTTGTCGTATGATGACTACACTCGAACTCTCTTCTCCAAATCTGCAGAAAATCAATCTAGATGGTTGTGATCATCTCGAGAAAGCATTATTTTGCCCTGTAAGTTCACATTGGCCACACTTGATTTTATTTGTTCAGGTGCCAAGAAGATAAATGGACATTAGGCATAAAAAAAATTATTAACTCAAATGTTTCTCTCTAGGTATGTACAGCTTTACTGATTAGAGCATTTGCAGGTTGGTCTTCAGTCCCTTAATCTAGGGATTTGCCCGAAGCTGAGCTTTCTTAGAATTGAAGCTGGAAAAATGCTAACGCTTGAGCTGCAGGGTTGTGGTGTCTTATCAAAGGCATACATTGATTGTCCTCGCCTGCTGTCTCTTGATGCTTCCTTTTGCTGGTAATCATCTTCTGTTATGTTTATTATTGTAATTTTAATTTTTTAAGCTTCCAAGCTGATTTTCTCATCGTTGATGCACACAGCCAACTCAAGGATGACAGTATATGTGCAATTGCGGCTTCATGCCCCTTGACCACGTCCTTGATATTAACATCATGCTTATTGGTTGGCTCTAATGGTCTCTCCTCTCTCAGTGGTCTTCGATACTTGACTCTACTTGATCTATCATACACGTTTTTAGTTGATTTGCAGCCTGTTTTTGAAACTTGTTCACAGCTAAAGGTAAGCATTCCTTCAGTTAACTTGCCAACCATTCGAACATGCACAATATATCATATTCAGTTAACTTCTCTTTTTTCAGACTTTAAGGTTGATGGCTTGCAAATACCTCACTGACTCTTCCCTGGATGCTTTATATAAGGATGGTGTTCTGCCTTCCCTTTGTGAACTGGATTTGTCCTATTCTACCGCTAGTCAGTCTGCCATTGATGGACTTCTTACTTGGTGTACAAATCTAACGAATGTGCAATTGAACGGTTGTGTTAATATGCACAACCTTATCTGGGATCCATGTGATGATGTAATCTTCCATTGCAGCCGTTCATCTAGCACAATGCAGGTTGGAAATTACAGCCAATATTTCAAGCCTGGCCGTTTGCTTGAAACTTTGAATTGTGTTGGCTGCCCTAATATTAAGAAGGTTATTATCCCTCCATCAGCACATTGTTTCTATTTAACTAGACTAAATTTCCATTTGTCTGCAAATCTTAAGGAAGTGAACATAGCTTGTGTGGAGTTGTACTCTCTGGACTTGAGGTGCGCATTTAGGCAAATGCATGTGATTGTTTTCTTTGTGTCGATCACATTTTATTTATTGATTTTTCTCTTTTACATTATTCAGTCACTGTAGCACCTTGGAGATATTGATGCTGAATTGTCCAAAATTGGGAATTCTTTATCTCATGGTATAAATTTCCTTCTTTATGTAGCTGCTGAATTTGTTTTATAAATTTGATGTACGATGACAGGTATCTCTTGACGTAATTGAATAAGTGATTCATGGTGTGCACATTTTTCTGCCAACCCAACTAAATTTTGTCTTGGTTATTTAAGCAATTTAGTGGTTTGTTTTGGTGGCTGATGTTTGGTCCTGCAAAAAAGTTGTACATGTATCATATGAAGCCCAGATTTTCTCAAACTGTGTTTGTTTTGAAATTACTACCATGGGATTTGTGATTTTTGATGTATTTTAGATACATGCAATTCCATGCGGAACATGTGCTATTAGAAGTTAAGCATACTTGTATCGTATAGACCCATGCATATTGCGACTGTTGAGAAGCATGTGACTACTGATATTGGTCATAGTTTGAAGCATGATCCCATGCTCCATGGAGGTTGGGTCGAGCTTCTTTTTTGTTCTTTCATCTAGCATAAGATGTTGAGGGATTGATTGTTAAGCTGGTTATCTGACATTGTTATCTTGTGTTGCACGATGACATATAGTTTCTGTCTGGATAATTGTGGCAATTCACTACCATTTTATTTGATAAGTTTTTTTTTCTCTTGAATCAATATTATCATCTGTTTGGCATTTAATTATGTAGGCATGTAGCATGTTAAGTGAAGCAGCAGTTGAGATTGGAATCAGAGGCTGTAGGACGCTGGAGACTCTATATCTTCAGGACTGCCCAAAGGTGAATATTCTTGATTTTGTTTTTGGGAAGTTTGGAAAACCAAAACTTAGCCTTCTTGTTCTCTAACAGATCTATCCAGTGAACATGGGAAGATTAAGGGTTGCATGCCCAAGTCTGAAACGCATCCATACCAGCCTATGAGAATAAAATTGGATACTCAGGTCAGATTTTGTTATTGATATTCCAAGTTGCAGACGGCCTGTGTTATATGTATATACAATTATAGTCTAATTTGCACGAGTGATTTGGAAAAAAATGACTGACGGATGTAGTCATCAATAGCACGTGCCCCTTTGATTTGTATGCCTTCATAAATGTCCTTAAGTATTTTATTTGTATTTTTTTATCCCCTCTGCAAGCACATTCGAGTCGGTCTTCCCTTGGAGGATCACCCTTATTTGAATATTTATTTCCTGCAATGAGGTGGTTCATTATCAAAGTTCTGGATATGTTGGTTATTTTTAATTCCACTGATTATTTAAACTTCACCGTTGCGCATGAAATTTTCTTCGGCATACATACAAATCGGAACCGAGTACAAATGAACAGGGTTTAAATAATGTTTATCAGTGAGGATGACAGGTGATTTAATCAGGTAAATAAAGATTCAGTACCTTTCTAATTTCACTCGGTAATAAAGATTTATGTTCGAATGTTATCCAAAAACGATTTATGTCCTCTACTGCCTTTAATCTGCTTCTTTCTTCTTGAGCTCGATCGGTGTTGATATGGTCTATATTTTTTTGTTTCTTCTTGACTTTTGTCGTAATTTTTATTGTTCTTCTGTTGTTGCTTCTCTTTTCTACTCTCTGAACTTATTTGTATTTTTGACTTTTGGTCATTAGTAAGTTCACAGATGCCTCTTAATAATACCATCTTTGTTACTCTTTAAAAAAAACGCACGCATTCTGCCGTTCAGGGGCGCCCCAGGCAGGTTTACACAATTGGAGTATTAGGTAAACAAATATGACTTAAATTGATGGTCATACCTTTATTAGAATATCTGTTTAAGGTATTGTTTATATATTCAATTTCAACTTTAATTTTAGCTCTAATAATTATGGGGAGTTGAAGTTAAGGGTAGTTTTGTAAATAATATTAAAGTTGTATAGTAAATTGTAAGGTAAAAATTTATGTATAATTTTTTTTGTGATGATAATATCATATAGAAATGTATATAAAATTGAAATTGAATCTGAAATTAAGAAAACAAACTGTTCAATGAGAAGTACGCGATCCCCTAAAAATGTCAACATGCCACTTTGTGTTCGTCGTACATTTACAATCAACCGCAACATTCAACCATATATCTTAAATAGGATTATAGGAGAAGGAACCCAATTATCTATATATAATCCGTTGAGCATAATCTTAATCCTTCTTTCCAAATTATGATCTTCCGTCATACCTCCACCCTGAAAATCGTATGTACCGCAGTATGCTTGAGTCAAGAAACAAAATACTGGGATCTTCTACATGAACTAACAAACAGTCGAACGTACCTTTTCATTCAATTGACTTCTAGCATTTGGCTCTTGGCATTCAGAGCAGAAAGAGCATTGTTTCATTAATGTGGCATGCACACCGATCCTTGCATCAAAAATTAATCGTTTTGATCTGAAGTATCACTGGCCTTCCATGATACCACCCAACACTTGGGATGGATCGGTTGTGCTGTACAGATGGCCAGTGCTTGCTTAGGTTAGAAAAAAATTGGGTTAGGGATAAAACATGATGCCCACCACCAGTCCTTCACCCTTCGTTGGCTTCTTCACTGAAATTTCATTTTTACAGAAATAGATAAACATATATGCTGCATGCTGTATTCTATATCCAAGATGTTGCTCCGGTTCCATCGCACGACGATGTAATATATAACTTGAAAAACTGAATCGAACTGTGTCGGTACAATTAGACCCAAATGCAATTGACACCTCAACTAAATAAATGCTTCGGGTACAAGTTTCTCGGTTCGGAATTAATTGAACTGTGTCGGTACAATGTCCAGCCTTCGTACGGATCACGCTTGGGTGGAAGGACGTTGAGTTGCCATCACCCCATCCCCCAATTCACAGCTCACACCTACCGGAACCAGAGCAGTGTATAACCCAAAATAAATAATTCGGAACCAGAGGGACAGCCCGGACAGGAGGACGACGACGACGGCCGCCGGCCGCCGGCGGCACCATCAGGGCTCAACCTTTCCTAACGCTACCCTTTTTTTTTTTAAAAAAAAAAAAAAGAATTCGTATATAAGTAACCCAACACATTTTAAGATTAGTGATTACAAATACCTTGAAAAATTTCAGTTGGATCGAATAAATACTGGTTCTTCGTTTAATGCGTGTTTATTTGCGTAACTGCAAGTTTTTATTTTTTCAAAAAAATAGCTTTCTATAAGAGAATGATTTTTTAAAACTTTTAAATAATTTTTTTTAGGATAATACTTAGCGTCAGTCACAGGTTTGATACTGTATAACATTGCATATGTTTCGACAATAAATAGAAGCAGAAGTTTTACAAATAAATGTAGTCTAAAATGTACTTTTGGTAATAATGTCATCTAATTTTTGTAAAGAATTAAAGTTGAAAGTAATTTTATAAAATGACGTTAAAGTTACATTAATAAATTATAAAATAAAAATTTTTATACGAAAATTTATATCATAACAATAATATATAAGAATTTACGAGAAATTAAAACTTTCAACAAATACACCTTAAATGTCTTAAAATTGACCGATTTCTATTAAATTTTAAGTATCTATTTTCAGATCAAAATATAAGTTAGATTAAGGAGGCATTTGGGGATCATGCAATATTTCACCGTTTGTTTACACCATAGTAATTAGAGTCAAACGGTACCATAGATCAACAAATTATATAATTAAATTTTAATTTTTTTTAAAAAATAATAATGTAAAAATCGATTAATATGAAGTCAATTCGATTTTTAAAATCAACGAATTTCTAAAATTATTTTTAATAATATTATTATTATATAAATTTTTATCATTTAAATTATTATGTAATTCTAATTTTATTTATAAAATTAATTTTAATTCTAACTTTATTCAATTTTTTGAATTAACTAAAGTTTTCCACAAACGAGACCTAAATTAACTAGAAGTAAAAACTTTTCAGATCGATGAATCCATGCAGTTGCAGTTTCAAACATGGATGCTTCGTGTGTTTACTGGAAGGGAAGATTTACGATGATAAATGAAAAATTATGACTAATTTAAAAAAGATTAATAAATTTGCGGAGATGGCAAACAGATCTGTGTCAGAGGAATTGGTAAGATTTGTTTAACATTTCTAATTTGAAAAAGATTAAAGTTTTTTATTCTGGGTCTTTTCAAACCACCAGTTGTGCCTGGTGCGGGAGATTTGCCATGCTGTCATGGACGAAAACCAGGCTCTCGTGACAGACTGGCTTCTCCTTTGTTTTCTCTCTTCTCTCTTTCTCTTACAACAGCAGATCACGAAAACCAAGATAGAATTTAAATATGGCTGAAGCCCACCAGCAAAAATTCCATTGGGATTGCCTTCTGATCCTCAGGCCACCCTCTGTCATCCAAGGATGAGCCTCTTCGGCCTGGGCAGCAGGTCCACCACCCCTTACGTTATTGTTATGGTTTTTTCTTTCACTTGATTCATGAACGTGTTATTGTGCTGTTGCCAATCGAATGTTTGGTAGTTCAGTTGATTGATTGAATGAAGACAATAAACGATTTTGATTGATGAAAGCAGAAAAAATGAATGTTGGTCGGTTTTTTTTTTGGTTTTTGGGTTATGCCTTGTGTTTGATTGGCCTGGAATGAGTTTTCTGATTTGGGATTTGGCGATCGGTGTTGGTGGTTGATTACCATCGACAACGGGACGAATGTGGATGGTCTTGAGCATTGGAATCTGATTGATGGTGTTGATGTTGGAAACAGGAATCAGAAGACCTTTCGGCCTAAGAAAAGTGCACCCTCTGGAAATAAGGTCTGCCTGCCGCTTCCCTCTATCTTTTGTCTGGCCCTCACTACTCATCTGTTTGTGCCTTGTTTTATTTGTTCATACTTGGTTTCTTTTACAGGGCCTTCTGTAGTAATTTACGGTACCAAAGTCATCAAACCTTATTGTTACATTGGCATGCATTCTTGGTGTTTGATGTTTTGTGTTTGTTATGAAATCCATCCACGCATCTTTTCAACATAAACATGTGTGTCCATCAAAACATGTTGCTTTCTCTGAATGGATCCCATTGTTTAGGATCTTGTTGATGTCCATCAAAATCCCATTTTCTTAGCATCGCTTTTTGTCTGGTTTACCTATCTAATCAGTATGATGGCATGCTTATTCTATTGGGTAGGGCGTCCAGCTTAAGAAGCATATTGATGCCACACTTGGCAGTGGGAATCTACGGGAAGCAGTTCGGTTGCCACCAGGAGAGGATCTAGATGAATGGCTGGCAGTGAATAGTATGAACGATTACCACAAGACTGCGTTCAAACTTGATGTAGAAGGCTTGATGACCATTTTTATCACACAATTGTGTTAATTCCACAATTTTTTGACTTGCTTTTTTCCAGCTGTTGATTTCTTCAACCAGGTGAATCTTCTATATGGGACTCTTACTGAATTTTGCACTCCAACTACCTGCCCAACTATGACAGCAGGACCAAAGTATATTTCTTTCATTGCTTGCTTGTTTTCCAACATATTGGATCTAGAATACGTATGCAGTATCCTTGACATTCTTTCATTTAATGGTGTACGGAAATACTTTGTGGGGAGGATTTATTTGAGGCCTGCATCGATTATCTTGCTGTATCATTTATTTAATGATCTATAAATTGATTCTTTCGTGTGTAATAAATGGCTGCCCATCAACTCTTTCATTTAATGCAGTATCCTTGCACACACCGTACTTTTTTGATGATTTATTATTTGTTTCATATTCAATAATTCATCATGAAATATTTAAAAAAACATGGGTGTTTCACCATAAGTAGGCTTTGAGGGTGCGCTTGGTTCATTATTTTGTCTGTTTCATTTTCATGTTTATTTCCTTCAATTGCATTTACCAGGAGTGGATTTTTTTCATTATATGAACTGCATAAAAAACTAGGAGTTTCGTCCTTAAATCCAGTAGCATTTTTATTGATTCCATACCAAAAATGGAGCATTGCAGATTTGAGTATAGATGGGCTGATGGTGTTCAAATTAAGAAACCTATAGAAGTTTCTGCACCAAAATATGTGGATTATTTGATGGACTGGATTGAAACACAGCTTGATGACGAAGCAATTTTTCCTCAGAAACTTGGTACTGCTGAGTATTTATATTACCCTCTTCACATGGATTCGATTTTTTTTAAAATTTCATAACATATTGCTCTATTTGACAAACATATTGATTCTTGCAGGCATTCCATTTCCTTCCAATTTTCATGATGTGGTTAGAACAATATTTAGGCGTTTATTTAGGGTATATGCACATATCTATCATTCACATTTTCAGAAGATTGTGAGCCTGAAGGAAGAAGCTCATCTCAATACTTGTTTTAAGCATTTTACTCTGTTCACATGGGTAAGTTTGAGTCCAGTGTTAGACACCTTTATTCACAAATGCTCCTTCAGAAATAAAAAAGTGAAAAAGAAAGTATATATTTTGTACTTATGGTGGGTTTATAGCTACATAATTTGAAATCAGAGTTATCATGACTAATCAGAACTATCATCTAAAGATGTTTCCTATGTAACTCCGAATTCCAAAATCTTGATATATAGCTTATTGTTAGTGTTGCATCAACATGTGTTTGGTAGGTGTAGAAATCTCTAAAATAATTATCCTTAACTGGAAAATGATGCTTCTCAATCACTCAATTCAATCTATCGACTATGTTCAAATATTGAAATTAAAACATTTGAAAGTCTTTACTTTATTCTATCAACTGAACATCAATGAGAACACCTTAATTAAATAATTATGCCCTCTACTAGCCATGAAAAGCTTGATTCAGATTCACGTATACGATGTAAATCTAATGGACCATCTTTCGGTGCAGGAATTTCAACTGATCGATGAGGGGGAGCTGGCACCACTCCTGGATCTGATAGAATCAATTATTGAGAAATCATGAAGATGAATCTATATAAGCAAAAACCATGGAAAAGGATTCTGGTTTTACATTTGCATTGGAACACTGGAGAGCTCCATTTTTTTCTCTCTTGTGGGTCATGTGTTTTTGGTAGATTCATATACCATTCATTTAATAGATTCGGAAATGAGAACCTGGACTGGGATATATTATTGGAAAGATCATGCTAAAACTTTGTCTGTCAATAGCTTGCCTTTTTTCAGGAAAATGTATTCCTTTGTGAAACTCTATGTGCGAACAAACAATTCTCAATATATTACTCTATTCTCTCATCTAATCATTGAGTTTTATCTTTTACCTCAGAATCATTTCGGTCGAAAAACGTTAACTAGGAAATTTGTGTGTGGCAAAGTGACCATCTTAAAAAATAGAATCCTTTAATGCCCTGCAAAACTTATCATTTCCCAAAGCACTACCTGGCGTAGCTTATGTGTCAACTGAAGCAAAGTGTTCATCATTACAGATTTGGAGGAGGCATCTGGTGCCTCAAGGTTTGATGCTCATGCTCATCATGTGTTTATACCTTAAGATCCCCCTTGCTGGTCATGGAAGACTTGCACTTTTGCTATGTATCAGCAATTTAAAAAGTGACAATCTGGATTTCCAGCTGCTTTTAGTGTATGTGCAATTTATGGGTGTTTATGGTACCTCCATGTTACCATAATTTTAAAAGGGTACTATTGATGTTTTGTCCTATTTATTCATGGAAACACATTACAGTTAAATTTATATTTGTGTACCATAAAAGTTTTCCTAATTTATGAATATAATCTTTCTCATATTATTCTTCCTTTTGGATTTGTTCTTTCTTCATGATCATCATCCCTCTCCTCCCTTGGAGGATTGATCTGTTGGAGTCATTAGCATCTTGGCCCTCTATCTTCCCACTGCACCTTTGTATCTTAACAAGCCTATGCTAAAACTACCATACATTTCCATAGATACTAAAATCTTAAAATTTTACCATTAATTCAAGCACATGTATGATTTATATCTAAATATAAATATTTGTAATTAATAAAATAATTACCCAGAAGGGACCCATATAATTCCCTATATTAATTACATAGAAAGCATGAATGAGAGATGTGGCTTCATATTTGGTCATATTTTATTAAGGAAATTTTATTTGTATATCTTCGAAAATATTTTTAACATCTCGTATGTCCTCTGATATATTATATTTTTTGGGCGTCTTTAATAAATAAACACCTTATTCTATATACTCTTTTAGTTAACTGATGTCAATGAATAGAAGTTTTAAATATCAATAGAGTGAAACGACAACAATACCTATTTACTTGCAGATTATTCGAAAATCCTTTTAATCTGCATCGCAGGATAAGGTTTTTGAGATAAAATAAGTTCGAAATAAAGAATTTGTGAATAAGTTATCTATCACAAATTGGAGTGTACACCAATTGAGAGGATGATTTTATCTTTTCACAATAACAGTTTGGCTTTCCTTTATCTATAGATTAAAAGAAAAAGACTAAATGCTGAATAACAAAGGAGTGTACAAAAGTAATATTTCCTTTATCGAAGATATATAAGAAAATATAATACTTTGAAAGATATACAAACCATTAAAAACATTTTCAAAGATACGCAAGTAAAGAAGAACCCTTTCATTTGTTGTGAGTACATTCATGTTGGTTCTGTATTTCCCATTCAGTGGTTTCTTCTGGTATAAGTACATTCATCATACACTTTCATTCCAATTAAAATTTGAATAGAACAAGAGAAGCCCATATCAGGTTAGCTTGCAATCTTATGCAATGTTGTAATGGATGGTACATGGTGGGAGGGGAACGTCCAAACACCTTGTGGTTGTAGGACAAGGACAAGTATGCTGAAAAGGACATCATTGTAATGGTGGATGATGAGAGCACACACAATTTCATTAATAAAGTTTCCATTGCAACATTCAAGATACCAATCTGTCAAAAGAGCAGGTTGAGAGTGGAGTTAGCCTTAGAGTTGTTTATCAAATGTGAGGAGGATCATAGGTGGTATCTAAGATTGCGCTTGGAAGCAATGGTAATAGAGCAAAGATCAATAGAAGAGATAGCTGCATTTCGAGCAGCAGGAATTCCAAATTCAATACCACTAATAGCAAAACTTAACCCTAGTTTTTTCCCCAATTCTCCATTTTATACTCTTCACTAGACTAGGCTGGGCCGTCGTTGACCTGATAACTAATAACCCCTTTTATTCTAATAAACCCCCTTTAATTAAGCTTAAGTACTATTACAAATGTAAATCTAATTACAAGCACATTCATTACTCTTGATAGCTTATCCTGTAATCAAGTTGCTTGATGGAGAAAGAAATTTATTTATGAATATCTGTCACAAGAATGATATACAGGCCTTTTGGAGGAGGCTCATGTCTGCAGTAATCTTTAGGAAAAAATGGTAAATACTACACAAAACTTATGCTAAATCAACTTTGTGCAAGTATTTGCATTACACCCTTTGTGCTGCTTTCCTGCTTCTCCTTTCTTCTGACGGAAATTGCAATCAACTTTTGTCTATTAAAGCTTTGAATCGTTTGAAGACATTCGACAATGTTGTCCACATTTGCTAAATGACAAGGAAGCTGGTGGTTTCCCTCCCTTTTCGGTAGAGTGATGATTTACAAGCTCCCTGAGAGAACTCAGCAATGCCACGTCTTTCATTCATTCCAAGACTCCACAATGCACTAACTATATATGCTGCCTTCGAGTTTTACATATACAACCAGGTAGGGGGTTTGCATAGAAGCTTTCTTCAAGTTTTGGAAATGCTCTAGGTTCTCTAAGGTACGGTGCACCAATCCTGTCTTTATGCAATTTCCTCACTTTAGAACTGAATTTCTTCCAAGTTATCTTGCCTTCATCTAATTTATCAACCAGCTTGACAAGATTAACCCTGCAAAGATCATAAGAACTGAAACGGTTTGTGTGTGCTACATATTCTATTTATGTTACAGAAAACATGATTAATAGATTAAGTAGCAAGTAAATTACAAGGAATGTAACTAGATTAATAAGGGACCTGGACAGAAATTAGCCAGACATCTCAAGCACCCAAAACATGATTTGTGTGAACGAAGCTATTCTTTGTCATTTTTAATATTAAGAAAATCTTATTTTAGCCACATTTACTCTTTTTTCAAATCATGGCAGCTACAAAATGAGGAAAATCTATATTCCACATAAATCGTGTAAGCCTCAACTTTTTCGTTGAGACAGCTTTGTTGCTTGTGGCTTTGTGTGCTAGTTTAGAGTCTATTATCAAGTGGCTTTTATGGTTTATGTATTGTTGGAGGTACAATCAGGTTATTGAATATCCATTTATATCCAAAGTGAATGCTCAAAGATAACATGCTTTGAAAAAAAGCACATGCAAAAGTGAAATACTGCAATTTCCCAGAGATTGTTATTGCAAATGACCAAATAAAATGAAGAATCTTCCAATTTCCTATATCTGAGAAAAATAGGAATGTTATACCAGCATGAACAGTTGGATCATCAACATTGCACAAATAACCATACTCTTTCAGATAAGAAAAGGAAAAACGGCACATGCAGAAAGTACACTGACTGTCCCCTCAGAGACATCTGATAAAATTGGAAAGTACACTGATCTAATCTGATTGTAAGAAAGAGAGGCTGACTAGGTAGAATTACCTATCTGGGTTGATTGTTTTTTTGAACTCCTCAAAGCGTCTGTGGCCCTGAACTGCCTTTGCCATATTTCCATCATAGGTATAAACAAAAACATCACTCTGAAGAGCAACTGCATGGTCCAATCCTGCAAGCATATTTTGATGATTCCTAAAATAGCTTAGTTCTTCTTCTGTAGACAAAGTTGAATGTGAATAGATGTTTGGAAACTCATTGGTTAGATGATCCATTGTCCCATTCCCAAAGGCTTCACCAGCCACCAAATAAATTCTGGTGCTTGATGGGAAACCCAGACTTTTGAGTAGAAGTGAAGTTTCCCGAGGGGTCAATGGGCAGCCACCGAGCTTTCTTCTCCCAGCACCATCAATTTCCTTCTCCTTCCAGTAGCTTACTTCATACCGCATTTGACGAAGTTCTTCGGTTTCTTCAGGAGTTAAACTGTGACTGCAACCTGTAAAGGCCAACATATCCTTCTCGTATCTGGGAGGAGGCAAAACAAGTTCAGGCTGTAAAAGTTTGGAGAAAAAGGAACAAATTACAGAAGTATATACCAAATGGGTTAAAATCTTGGGCATAAACAGAACATGGATGTGCATTGAAATAATAGTAGAGACTAAGGTTTTGATTTCTGATTAATATAACTTCTCATATTACATTTTAATGGAAGGTGAAATGATAAACATCCAAGTTTAATAGTCAACCAATTATTAAGAGAGGAAGGGAAAAAAATGAACAGCACTTCATACGGCAGAAATAATATATCTGAACAAACATTATGTGTCTATAGCAGTAGGTGACAATAACAAATATAAAAAAAATTAACTTTTATGATCTTTTAGATTTTTTAAATATATCCATGAATATATTAGTTCATTAATAACTTTATATATACTTTTCTAAAATTAACAACAACAATCTAACATTAAATAAACTTTAATTTTCTTCTAAACCAATATCAGTCTCAACACTTAAGTCAATAATATATAACAATAACAAAGTCATTAACAGCTAACAATGATAAGTCAAATATTCAGTAGCAAATGAAATAACTACGAAAAAGTAAACAATACTCACCAATAGACACTATTTGATTATTAAAAACTAAAAAAATAATCATTAGAAAATATATACCCAAGGCATCTGGGTGCGAGGACCTTAAATGGTGCCACCCAAATGTGTTTGGTAGATAGAAATCTATTTTTTTAAAGGTTATGTGTAGACATCTATTATGCAACAACAAACAATAATAACTGTTTTATAAGGAAGCAAAAAATTATTTCACAGGAAAAGGCCTTTTGGAATTTAAAGTGGAAAAATTCAATGGAAAATTTCAGATGCCGAAGAAATAGTAGGGTACCTAAGATGGAGAGCAATGTATAGACTACCATTTTGACGCATTCTTGAGATTAAGGTGGCCCCATGTTCTTCGATTGGGGCTGAGTATTTCAATGCTCTGTAATTTACGTGGCATCTAAGTTTTTGGATAGAGATAGGAAGACCATTATTGGCAAGTCGGGAATCCGTGTGAGTGAAGTAAACCACCTTGTGTTGTTTTAGCAGTGGAAGAACATCTATCTTGTAATAATTGACCTAAAATCCAAAGAACACATATCAGATGTAGTAATATGAAAGCAAGGTATTTCAGCGTGACAAGGATTTCCCTAATTTGCATGGTTAACACCAACCTTAGACCAGGAAACTGGTGTTTTTTGATAAGGTTGTAGATCAGCATAGGCAGCTGGCAATTCTTCAACTATGTTAACATCATCCTTCAGCATTTCAATAAAATGTTTCCAGTCAAAGAGATCCTTAAAGCCACTGGAAATAAAAAGCATGATGAGCCATTGAATCGGGACAAGGTTTGGTTTGAATTGGAAAAAGAAAAATGATACATCAAGAAAATCAAACCTTTCGTCAGCCCAATAGGAAGCATAATCGAGGGAAGGAAGTACTAAAGTTGCTTTCATGACCTTGGCAACAGCAACCATGTCGCATATCTATAACATAAAAAAATCATAAGAACATTTTGGAAGCAATTCCATCAGAGAGGAAAACAAGCTCTGGTTTGCACTTCACAGACCCCAAATCTCATCTGATTCAATCCACCATTTGCATTAATTAGAAGGAACCCATTTGTTTTCACATCCAAATCTGCAAAAAAAAGATTTTATACATCGCATAGTGTGGGATGACTCTCATAAAGCGGGGAAACCCATCATCATGAAGTTCAACTCACTTCCATGACTTTTGTGATCAATGCAGTGAGTGAAATTTTGAGAGTTTGGTTTGGCCCAAATATCTGAACGCTGGAAAAGAAAAAGAAATCCCTGTAAGATGAAATCTACACTCACATGCTTACATAGAGAGAGAAGTGAATAGAAAGCAACTTGCCACTGTTGTGACGTTCCTTTTTCCAAACTTTCCTGATGCTGATACTGTCATTGGTGTTCTTTCATTCTCAATTCCAAGTTGAGTCCGAGAGATATGCATGATCCTGAGAGTGATGGAACTGTCTGCCATATCCTGGTTAGCATTGACCATTAGTAGCCTTAGATTTATTCATCTTGATGATGTTGTGTGCTATAAATTTAGAACTTATGCCAATGTTCATATCACATGCCATACAAATGGTATCGTGCAGATATTCCAAGACAGAAATGATCCAGTCAAATGTTCCAACAAATTCTCTAACAAATGCAGCTATATTCAGAATCTACTACAACAGATCTTTTCATTTTAATCTCTCTTGTATTAGTGCATGTTATTGTGCTGCTCCTTCCATCAGTTTTTGATCTAATTTTTATCAAGGAAATAATGGTTTCATAAATTACTTTCATATTCAATTAATATCTCATCTTAATTTTTTTTGGATAAGATAGACAATTTGTGCAGAATCTGTAGCACAAAACCTTCACATTCGAATACAATTGAAAAGGTTGTAATGCAATTAGCATGGTGCTTGAGTGTCTCACCTCTTTGATCTTAACAGCAAAGTTTTTGCAACCAATTGAAATATAAAGCTTAGGGTGCCATCATATACAAGGTTCATAAAAGTAAACCATTGATGACTCATGATTGATGCTTGTTACCATAGAACATGATGAAGATTTTTTTTTTTATTTGTGTTCTTTTGTGCACGTGTGTGTGACTCTCTCTCTGTAAGCGTAAAGTCGGAAACCATGTACATAAGTCATCATCTCTGTCTAAGAAAGAAAGACAAATAGTGAAATCTCACAACATGGTGATGTGTAACAAGCGTACATGACCGAAGCAATATAAATCTCTGGAGTTCTCTCTTGTGGTTTGTATATTGGTGATAATCTACGACTCTTACATAAACTAGTAAATAGCTACAATATCAGTTTTTTACGATCCATGATTTCTCTTAAAAAATGTGAAAAATTTACCAAAAAGCATCAACCAAACACTCCAAAAAGAGAGAATTGTGGATTTTACCTTATTAAAATCAATTAGCTAATAAAAAAAGACTCATAAGTGGTATAAATGTCATAATTTCATTCATTATTTTCAATATTTCGACTATTTTTTCTAACACGCCTTTGTACTTATTGGAGTATTTTATATAACATCTTATATATAGTATGTTTAGATTGTACTTTAATATCATGTAGATTTTACCTTATTAAAATTAATTAATTAGTCATGAAAAGTTTACAAGTACTATAAAGATAATAGTTTTTTTTTTTTTTTGATGTAAAATTATTTTTTTCAATAACAACAAACAAAGACAAGTCTAAAATCTTAGAAAAAGTAAACAAAAATCAACTGCAATCTTTTTGCGTAGATGTGCGAACCGTTTGAATCTTTTTAAAAGCTCTATATAAATTTTCCTAATTTTGTGTGATACACACAAATACTTCTAAAAAAGTTTTAGTTTCTTGAATTTTAATTTCATTTTCCTTTTTCATTTCTCACATTTATATTTCCTAAATTCCTGTTGTGCATAAACGAGTAAAAGGAAATTGCTACATTTTTCATCCACATGCCAGAAATAAATGGCAAGAAAAGAATCATTGTTTATCAACCATATGAAAGCACAATTAGAAGTACGTCCAATCTAATCTTCACCAGAAAAATGCTAACTTGGTTTGCTTGTGTACGTCAGAAATTTTAAAAATGGAAACTAAGAAAAAGAAAAAAAAAAGAAAAACATGGAAATAAAAAAGATTATTAGATTGTTGTGCACATCACGACAAATCAAGAAAATTTGTAAATAGATATAAAAAAAACTTGTAAAAATGAAATATTTTAAATTATCAAATTAATAAAATACATCTACTAAAAAATAAATTAATTTTTTATTAATGTGATAAATTAATAAAATTAATGCAATGAATTGATTTTTTATTAATATTTTTTAGGTTTTACACCTCCCGTGACGTCTAAGGATTGGAGGGGAACGACAAGGGGCAGGGTTGAAAATCTAGGAAAATTGTTCTATATCGACGAAAAATCTGGAAAAATTCCCAAATTTTTCATCTTGTACAAACGTTTGTAAATTTTTCATTTTCCAGATTTTTGTTAGGTGCAAACCCTTTGGATTCATTTGCCACATTAATAAGACGGAAATATTGGTAAATTATATGATGAGAGAAACACAAATTTTCAACAACAATGCAAAAGAAGCAGCAAACTAGTTCCAGAACAGGACAACCAGATCTGAGCCATCACCCTACCTACCGAATTACAGCAAGAGGTCATCACAAACCAAAAATCCAACATTTACTCGAAAAGCAAGCGAAAAAAGAGTAAGAGTGTATTTGGTAAGGAAGTACTTAAATTTTAAACACCATAACAAGTAGTTGAGTCTTAAAGTTAAACTTTACTAAATAAAAAATTATACATAAAAACTTGTATATAATAAACATGAGTAGAATAACATACGAAAAAGAAGAAGCTCCAACCTGATAGCCACTTCCGAACCCCAGCCATCCGGTGGCACACAACTTGACAAACCCCATGAGCAAGCAAATGACGCAGAAACACGCAAACATGAGATTCCCTTTCTTCTCCCTCGTACCGATACCGATATCCAACCCTTTCTTCTTTCCTCCCAGCAGCTGCACTGCCACCCCTCCAATCCTATGCCTCAGGTTCTTCTGCCGTGCCACCTGCTTTCTGTCAGTGCTCGTCGACTCCTCCACCGCCGGGCTCCCGCACATCCCCCCCGCCACATTAGGCGTCGCATCGCATCCTTGCATCGGAGCGTTAATCTGCAGCTCCACATCGCTCGGCGGCGGTCCCCGCTTGAACGAGTGCAGCCTCCTCGTCATTTCTCCGGGGAACCCCGGGCTGGTGACGCCATCGCCGCCGGTACCGCTATTGCTGCCTCCGCCACCGCTACTGGAGGTCGTGGTGGACTGGAGCTGGGGGAATCCCATTCGGAGAAAAGCTGGAACGGAGCTGCGGGCCTTGCTCAATCGCCATTAACGGCCGACCCTCGAGCTGTGCAGAGAAGGCTTTGGCGCTTTGCAGTTCTATTTTTTTAAATATTATTATTTTAAAATCATTTTATTAAAAAAATTTCAAACTTAAAGTTATAAATTTAATAAAAAAATTTAATCATTAAAATATTACTTTAATATTTCACGACGTAGATCGTACGGTACTCTTAACTCCTCGAAACGACAAGAAATAGAATGAGTGTTCAAAATATATTTTATTATTTTTATACAAATTTTTGACTGTAATGTATGATATTTAGATGACTTCGTACTTATTTTTTTTTTTTAAATGTGTTAATCTTAAGGAGTTTTTTTAAAAAAAATTAAATTTTACTGTTATTATATAAATTATCATATATATAATTTTTTATTTTATAATGTACTATACAATGATATACTATAAATATAGCTAAAAAACTAATCTTTAACGCATTTTTATTTTAAATATAAAGTCAATTCTCGTATTTATAAAAAAAAGTTATCGTTGCAGTGTATATATATATATATATATATATATGAGTAAAATGGTTACGTAGGTACTTATAAAAGTGACTTATGTAGGTATCTATTGAATCAAAGTTGAATGAGTGTTTGATGAAGAGAGAGAGTCTCCGAAAAGAAAACTCTTGTGCCGAAAAAAAGACTTCCGCCGATGACACTTACGTAAAAATAAAAGCAGTCTATTTATTTTAACACAAAAAAATTCACAAAAAGTCACTTGCGAGATTTGCGATTTGCGATTCTTTTTCTCCAATCGTCGTCACCTGAATTATTTTTAAATATTTAATCAAAATATTTTTTAAGTAAAATCGAATTATTTTAAAAAAAATTCACAAACTTCTTTTTAAACGACACATGGAAAATAATCGATTGAAAAGAGAGTGTTTTTAAATATTTAATCAAAATATTTTTAAAGTAAAATCAAATTAGTTTTTAAAAAATTCACCTTAATATTTAAGTGAAAAAAAAATCCACCCTAAATTATTTTAATTAAACACTACATAATTAAAATCGAATTATTTTTAAAAAAATCCACCCTAATATTTAAGTTAAAAAAGTTCCACTGTGAATTAATTTTATTAAACACTACATAATTAAAATCAAATTATTTTAAAAAAAATCCACCCTAAATTATTTTAATTAAACACTACATAATTAAAAT
>JAMKPZ010001016.1:0-61796 GCA_024699675.1 Amphibolis antarctica | reverse complement strand
CCCCCCCCCCCTCCCTCACACGACACATGATGCACCCGCATGACACGAAAGAAGGAAAAGGGTAAACGACAGAAGAGAGAGAGAGAGATGAGGAAGAAAGCGACGTGACGCGTAGGGTGGGGTGGGAAAGACAGCGGGCGCGGGCAAGTGGAGGTCCAGTCCACATCGGTGCTGCCGATGGCAGGCCCAGCCGAGAAACGCGGGACTTGCCATGGCGGCCCACCTCCACCACCTGCGTACGTGTGGGCCCCCACCCCACCACAACGACGTGTTCTGCGCTCCTCCTCCCTTTTTCCTTCTCTCTCGTTTGATCCGCAACATTTATCGTTATATAATTATATTATATATTATATATTATAATATTTTATAATATTATTTATTTTATATTTTTTACTATTTATTATATATGATAACTTTAAAAAAAAATTATCATCACAATTTACATTAATATAATAAATATTATTTATTATTTTATTAGATATTTTATTTATTATTCATAATTTTTGAAAAAATATTATCATTATGTAAATATTATATATTATATTTTTACTTATTTTATTTATTATTTATTATAACTTTTAAAAAATATTATTATTATTTTTTATTATAAAGAAAAACGTAAAACTTAACCTAACACATTAAAATGCCCATCCAAACACTACCAATATTTCTTAACTATTCCTAAAAAAGCTATTCATATATAGGCTTTGTTCGTAATCTTATTTTCTTACTTCGGTGGTAGAGAAAAATTAATGATTTTAAGATAAAAGAAGAAAAAAAAAGATTTTAATAATAAAATAAGTGAATAAATGTAAATGTTATTATAAAAATATATTATTTTTAAAAATTAAAAGTAAAAAGAAATGAATAATGCCATAGAAATCAAAAAAAATAAAATTGTATAACAAGTTTTTGATAAGACCACCCCTGCGATTACAAAGTCATACGTACAAATAAAAATACCACAATTAACAAAAAAAATCAAATAAAGGGTATATTTAGAAGCAAATTTTTATTTTGAGAATTAGGTAAAATTAAAATTAATTAACAAATGAAATTAAAATTTTATAATAATTTAGGTGATAATAATTTATAGATTAAAATCTACGGTAATGATGATGTTGAAAATGATTTTAAAATTTTAAAAAAGTTAAAAAAGTAAAGTTTTTTAATTGAGGAGTATTTTGTTTATTTTTAACTTTTAAAATCACGTTATTGTTGTTGTATAAATTTTAATATATAAATTTTTATTATCTAAATTATTATATAATTTTAATTTTATTTACGAAACTAATTTCATATTTAACCCTTAAAATTGAAAAAAGTTGTTCATTTAATTAAAATTTAAAACGGTAAAGTAAAAATTTATATGATAATTAATTTTTATATGGTACATAAATAATTATATAAAATTAAAATTTAAAATAGAAAATAAAAGAGACCCGAGGCTGTAGAGTGTAGGGCAGAGGGGAGGAGGACTCAGGGCTTGTCGCTGTGGGAATAGTGACGGGGTTTTTTGTATGGGGAGAGGAGGGGCAGAGGACCACAGCGGCGATGACGCTCCGCTTCCACTTCCTCTTCCGCTTCCGCCACCACTGCCATTGCCAAACCAGAAGCCCGTCTTTTCCCTGCCAACCAACCAGGAGGGCCTCCGCGAAAAGGAACAGTGAGGAGAGGGGGGGTGAAAAGACGCGGCAGGCAGTGTGGTGGTGCTGGGACGGGGGATCCAGCTGACGACACCAGAACCCACCGCCGGCGTCAGCAGCGTTTGAAGGGTAGTGTGTCGGTGTCCTCCTCCCCACACACAACAACACTTGTTCCCTTCGCGTGCCCTTCTTTTCCGCCGATGCTTCTGCTCCTGCTGCTCCTCCTGCTGAACGCCTGAACCCACCCCTGCGTTTTCCCTCACTTTCTTTTTCCGTTCACCTTTACCGATTTTATTAAGTACCCGTTTGTGGTTTCCGCTCCCCCTTTGCGGAAAGGAGGTTGGTTTCCCTCTCTCTCTCCCTGTGCGGCGGAGACGGCATGACTTGAATGCTTCGACCCTGACGGAAGCTTGGTATGAAAGCACTTCCTTTCCTTTCTTCTTCCCTTGTTTCTTTTGGTCCGTCCTACATTTGAGTGGATTGTGTTTTGCGCGTGAAGGGTAAGCGAGAATTGAGCAAGATGATGTTTTGGGTTCTTTGATTTTTCCACTTTGAAGACTGCACCTTCCATTTCAATAATTGGTTCTGGTCTTATCCAAGGGATCATTTACCAACCTCACTTTTTCACTTTGGAAGTGGAAAAAAGTGATTTTTTGGTGAACGATTTTGAAATAGAAAGAAGAGAAAAAGTAATTTTGATAATAGAAGAAGTGAACTAAAGAATGTTAATGTGAAGTCGGAAGTATTTCTGAAAGTTGAGTAAAAGAAAGAGAATAATGTCTTAAAATTTTTCCGAATTCGTTTTTTACCTTTTGCTCTATTTCAGCTATATTATTGTTTGCTTTTATTTGCTAGTAGGAGCAACAAGTTTTTCTTGTCACAAACTTAGATGATTGGTGTTTTTTTTTTCTATTGTCATTCGGTATTGGAGATCAGGCTGCCATTTAATGTTTTGATTCAAGGGTCTTTCTCTGAACTTTCAATAGAAAAGCAAAAAAAAAAGAGAATAGAAGCCATCTGTTGTCGTTGTACTTTTTGATGTCATTTGGAGTTCACCTTCGTTTGCGTTTCATGAGACATCTGATGCAGTTGTAGTTCTGTCATGCATTAAGTTGTCGACTTCAAGATTTTGCACAGCATAACACATCAAGTCCCAGATTTGAGTTGATCGACCAGTGCCTGGAGAGAGAGAGAGAGATAGAGAGAAATGGAGCATAATACAACTAGAAGATACTGAAGGAATATGAAAGGAATGGAATCAAAGTTCTTGTACAAAAATGTGAAAAAAACTAGGACATTATCATTATCCCCTAAAAGTCAAGAATCAATGATGTACTCATATTTAAAGAAATGCAGCCTGAAAATTTACCGGGAAAGTGACCACAAAATTGAATTTCAATTTGCCTCTTTTATAGCGTGCATCCTTTAAATTTTTTTGTTTAAGTTGTACAATGATGTATCTAGAGAAGGATTCATGTGGTGGATCTCATAATAGTGAGATTATAACTAGAATTATTGTTGCTGTATGCCTGTATCATTGTAGTTCTATATTTCTTATTTTCTGGTAGAAATCTGAAACTAATTTGATACAATATAATTCTAATTTTGCAATGATGCTTCATTTTTTTCTTGGATCAAAATTCTGAGAGTTGTTTTAAATTGCAATATACATTAAAAGATAAGCATAGGAATGGAATTTGAATAATAATTGAGAAAAGTTTAAGAAATGAAGCAGTTGTGGTAATAGGGATAAAGGATAGAATTATAATGATTAAGCTTACGATAAGAAATGAGATAGTTAATATAATTAATACATATGTTCCATAAATAGGTTTGCGAGAAGATTTAGATAGTTGAGTTCGTGGTTTACTTGTTAGCAAAAAGTTCCTTATCGGAGATCTAAATGGTTGCATATGAGAGTAAAATATAGGATTTGGAAGAAACCACAGAAATACATAGGGAGAATTATTTTTAGAATTTTGTGTGACTTGTGACTTTTTAGTAGCTAACAATCATTTTAACAAAAGAGAGAAATATTTAATTACATTTAGAAGTGGTTCAAATGTTAGTCAAATAGGCTTTTTATGAAAAAAATAGATTAAAAAATGTGAAAAGATTGTAAGGTTATTTTGGGAGAAAATAGTTTTTTAATGTTAAATGTTAATATCAAGATTAGAAGGTAAAAGACTAAATACACAGGAACTAGTTGATGAAATTTAAAAAGTGAAAAGGAAATGGTAGTTAGAGATAACTTGTTAAAAGAAAGAATATGAAAATTAGATAGAGAGGTAAGTAAACTTTGGTGTAAAATGACTTCTTCCATGACAAAGATTATTAGGAAAATTTTAGGAGAATCTTATGGGATAGCTCCACTAAGTAAAGAAAATCGGTGGTGGAATTAAGATGTACACACAATAATAAAAACAAAGAAAAAATGCTATAAAACCTGCCATAAATGTAGAGACGAGGAAAATTTAGAGAAGTATGCACAAGTAAAAAGAAATGCTTAGAAAATTATCAGTGAAGTTAAAAATCAGACCTATAACAAATCATATAATAATTTGAACACGAAAAGACAGAATATATAAATTAGCTAAAGCTAAAAAAAGAAAATCGAGAGATTTAAATCAAGTAATATGCATTAAAGTTGTGGAAGATAGAATTTTAGTAAACAAAATGAAATAAATGATAGGTTATGTGGGTATTTTGGTAAAGTTTTCGATGAATCTATCATCAGGAAACTCTTATATGAAAAAATTGTATAGCAAAACAAAGGTTATAAACTTTTTTTGTTTTGAAGAATTTGTAGTTTGGAGGTAAAAGAAGCCATTAAAACAATAAAACATGGAAAACTATTGGTCTAGATGGTATCTGTATTATAGTGTGGAAGTGTATGGGTGAAATAGGGATTAAATGGTTAACTAATTTTTTTAAAATATAATTTTAAAGACAAAGAAGTTGCTAAATGAATGGAAAAAGAGTTATTTAATACCTATATTTAAGAAGAAGAGGGACATACAAAATTGCAATAATTATCATGGTATTATGTTAATGAGTCATACTATGAAATTATGGGAAAAAGTGATTGGGTAGAAAATATCGCGGTATTAAGTATTTTGGCATCAAGTTAATGAATCATAATGGGAGCTATTCATTTATTTAAACAGCTAATAGAAAATTTTAGAGTTAGAAAAAGACCCCATATAGTTTTCATTGATTTAGAAAAAGTTTATGATAAGGTATGTGGAAATCTATTGTGGTGGATTTTAGAAAAAAATAAGTACCCATTATTGGATATATTTCCGTCTTCTTTATGTCAAGAAAACAACTGATGGGCAATGCCTTCATATTTGGAAATTTTCAAAAGACAATGCCTTCTATCGTAGTATATCATTCAGTTTCCTTCTTACAAATGTCATTATGGCTAGGATGATAAATCTTTTCTAGCCATAATCATTTTTTGACAGTGTTAGACAACTATTTTCTAGTGATAAAAATTTATCATCCTCATTCAGGCAATGTTAATGTGTATGTTATGAGGAAATCAAGGCAATGGGAATTGGCATCTGGAAATGAAGGAGAGGCAGCGGTGGAAAGCTGAAGAAGATGCTCTGTTACGTGCATATGTGAGGCAGTATGGTCCCCATGAATGGAACCTTGTATCCCAGCGCATGAATGTGCCATTTAATAGAGATGCCAAATCATGTATAGAAAGGTGGAAGAATTATCTCCAGCCTGGGATCAAGAAGGGTTCTCTTAGTGAGGAGGAACAACGCCTTGTGATCCATCTCCAAGCCATGCATGGGAACAAGTGGAAAAAGATTGCAGCTGAGGTCCCTGGGCGCACCGCAAAAAGACTAGGCAAGTGGTGGGAAGTTTTCAAGGAGAAGCAACGGAGAGAATCAAAAGAGGACAGGACAATCCTAGAGCCTCTTGAACAAGGAAAATACGATCAACTTCTAGAGAACTTTGCTGAGAAATTGGTGAAGGAACATCCTAGTATGCCGTGTCTTATGGCTGCACCGTTGCTTCCCCCTTGGCTTTCAAACTCCAACAAACCAGGTGGAACAAGATCGACTTCGCCTTCTGTTACCCTCTCACTTTCGTCGTCCACCGTCCCTGCAGTGCCTAGCTCATGGTTGCAGCAAGAGAGAGTAGATGATGCTAACAACTTGGTTTTGTTGGCTGGTTCTCATCATGGCCTGGCTGCTTCAAATGGCTTGCCAACCAATGGTCTGCTGGCATCTGACATTGCTGAGTGTTACAGAGAACTTGAGGAAGGGCACAAAGCTTGGATGGCACACAAGAAGGAAACAGCATGGAGACTCCAGAGGGTGGAATTGCAGCTTGAGTCGGAGAAGGCAAAGGAGAGAAGGGAGAAGATGGAGGAGATTGAATCAAAGGTAAGGGCACTGAGGGAGGAGCAGAAGCTGGCATTTGAAATGATTGAAGCAGGCTACAGGGAGCAATTATCTATTCTCCGGAAGGATGCTGAAGCCAAGGAGCAAAAACTTGCAGACCATTGGGCTTCAAAGCATATGCAGCTTTCAAAGTTTATGGAGCAGATGCGTCAGTGTGGATTTCAGTGAGTGGACCTACAGCTGATATGCAATAACCAAGATGTCTGCCTGTTTTGCCTTTGATGGAATATTGTGCCTCTAATGTGTGGTGTTTCCCATGATTACCTTCGGTGGCACAGAATTTTGTAGATCATTTACCAAGATGTACACGTATCTTTCATACCAGCTTGCTTGGGATGGCATGTGTCATTTGTGAATGAGAGAGGTTGGTGGTGCTACCAAAGTCATGGCAGCAGCAGCAATGTCCTGGTCCTTCTGGACTCAAACGGGAGATATGATTGTTAATAACAGCAAACTTTGTAGGAGGTGTAATCTTGGGGGCCATGTAAGAAGTATGTTTATGACCGCAACCTTTTGTTTCAAAATCTTGTCTGACCATTAAGATGTTCATTAATTTGAATAATATATCCATGGATATGATATATATATAGCTTTTGCATTGATAGCAAAAGGGGTGCACATTTTAAACGGGTTTAAGAATACCACCTTCAAAATAAAATTCAGGTTTAATTTATGGCTACTCAATTTATACTTGTGATGACGCTTTAAAACCAAATCTAAAAAATGGAATCATTGATATTCAAAGTAGAACTACCAAGTTTTAGTTTTTTAAATTGCCCATTTGTTCATTTATTGATTCATTTAGATTCAGATATTATTACTTTATGAATTTTAATATATAATTTTTTTTTACTTAAATTATTATACAATTTTAAATTTATTTGTAAAATCAACTTCAACGTTATCTTTATCTCGAGTTTTCTGAAAATTGTGGAAAAAGGAAATAACATTTCCTACTTTTGAAAATTAGAAAAATTATTGACCTATTGGAATATTATTTTTGCTTTGCTAGACTTTCCATCAATATACTAAACATCTCTCAACATTGTTGTAATCATTTCTCGTTGTTGTTATAGTTATCTTTTATTGTTGTGACACTGTTTAAAATATCTACGATTATAAGTTATTTTTTTTATATTTGATGTCTTTTTTCTTTTTCTTCTAATACTATTACTTTTTTTTTCTTAATGTCGTTTCTCTTCTTCTCCTCGTTCCTCTCTTTTTACATTTTCATGCTCTTCAAATCCCATATTTCTCTCTTTTTTCTTCGTGTACTTTCTTCTAATATCTTTTCTATACATTTTTCAAATAACACTTATCTTGTTCTCTTAACCTCTTATCTCATTTTGCATTTTTCTCTTCTCCTAAGGTCACTTCTTCCCTTCTTTTAACCTTTTCTTTTTTTTACGTTTCATTCTTCTCTTGATCTTCCTTTTGCATCGATAACTTACACTAAAAAAGAATGATAAGGACGAAGAAAAAAGAGTTAACTATAATAAAATATTAAAAAATAAAAATATTAAAAAATATTTATAAATTTTCTAAAATTTTCATGAATTTTATAAATGACCTTTAAAATTTTTCATTTTTTCCTTTTTTTTTTCTTCTTTTCAAATTTCTTTTTCTCGTATTTTCGGTAAGCACTCTTGAGTTAAAAAAAGTTATCTCTGAATGATTAGAGATGAGGTGAGGTAAGGTAGGGTGAAGTTATTTTTTTAAGAAATTATATAATTTATGAGATAAATTTTTAGTATAATATTTTTAATATAAAATGTTAAAGATATTGAATAAATATTATTATATATAATTAAAATATATAGAAAAAATTGAAAATACATGATAATTACAGTTTAAAAGGCCCTTGGCAAATTTCCCAAATTTACCTGGTCTGCTTCCACGGACCACGAGCGCCAAAGGCAAGACAGCTGCCGACGAGAAAAGCGGTTCGCGTGCGTGCGGCATCCAGTCAGATATATATTTGGTGGTGGTGATCTTTTTCGCAAGAAGATTAGGGTTCGGATTTCCACTGGACGGATTGTCGACGAATCGCGAGTTCCATATACGATTGACGGATTCCCATCATCCTCCCTCCTTTCCGCAACGCGAGGGCTGGGGAAGCTGTGGCGGGCTTTCTGGGGTTGTGGAGGGGACTGGCTGCGGACGATGACCAGGATGGAACTGGGTTCTTCAGAGACGGATGCTCTGCTCTCCCCTCGGGATTATATAGTTCAGGTTTGGTTATCGTCCCGCCTTTCCTTCCATGAATACTGCCGCAATCTTGTTGACTAATGCTTCCTCGCAACTATCTAATAAACGAACACGAAGGATATATTTTGTGCATAAATGTCATGTGAAATTTTTTCCGAAAGAATTTCAAAACATTAAGATGAGAGTATTTGTACGATGTTAGAATTACTGTAGAATCTTTTCGTTGTTCACGAATTGGAAACATGTTTTGAGTTATACAGTCACTAGGAATTAATTTCTTTTTGTAACTTTCTGGTTCACACCGTTATTTCTAGTGTTTCATTGTAGTTGGATTTGATGAAGCCGACACTAGTTCATTAAGTAACATTCCCCACTTTCAAACTCCCCGTTCCCTCCTTAGAACGTTAACTTGTTAATCAGTTTAGTTATTACCAAAGTAGCCATGGACCTGGCAATCTAGCTTCATGTTCCTTTCATTAGAAATTCTGATGGTTAACATTAATCATTTTAACAGTTGTGATCATCTAAAACTGAGTTTCTTGGTACATAAGGCATGGGTGCATGGGTATATCTTTTAACCGTGGGGTCCATGAGTACGTAATTACTACTCAACAGTGGAATTTTGACCTGTGATCATAAATTAAAAAAATTAGTTAAGCTACAAGGATCATTAAACACATACATAATCAAATTCCGTGAACTACAATAAGCCAACATTAGATCATAAAAATCCCTTTTTTCAAAAGCCAAAAGCCGCTCCACTATCTTTTGAAGTCAATCCCTTTAGATGTTCCATATTTGCAAAATGAAATGTCACAATAAAAAAACACATCTTAATGGTGCTTAGTTGGTCATATTTTCTGAAGCATCACTAATAAACGCACGACATTTTATAAAGTGATTAAAACAGGTTAAGAGATGCAAAACAGAATTTTATTAGGATTTGTGAGTAATTCTATATACAAATAAATAGCATATGGTTAAATATTTAAGCTTTGAAAATGCATGCAGGTTATCTGATTGTAAAATGTGCATGCTTTGTTTCATAAGCCATTGTAGGGTGAATAGATTCTCATGAACTGCATTTGGTAGGTGATGCAAATAAGAAGTCTTTTTCAAAGGAAAATGCAAATACGAAGCTTTGAAGATCAAACTCCAAGGATGGAATCATATGTATAAATGAATAATATGCAAATTTAATGCATATTTCTTGATTTCTCAAATTTTGTATTGGCCATCACAACTATTTTTCTTGAGTTGAACATTGCTCAGTTTGTTTCAATTTGAATCAAATCATTAACTGAATCATGAAGATTGATGGGAACATTTTTTGAACTATGCTGAATTGCTCTATTCAATGGAGCCAAACTCAATCAAATCATTCAAAATTGGTTTGGCTCGGTTTGACTTGTGGCTTTGGCTATCAATAAAATATCTGCAATGATTCAGGTTACTGCAATGGAATATAGAAGTTCCCTTAAAAAATTTTGACCTCATACTTATAGCTTAGTCTGTTAGTGAAAATTTATAATAATTTATGCTATTGGTTGTTAATATTGTAGTCATATTTCATACTGACATGGATGCATGTACATTGCTAAGTCATACAGCATATAATATATATTAATTATTTAATGTACTAATTGCATTTTGGGTCAGCTAGGTTGTTCTAAAATCACAAGCTGAATCATATTTATTGGCTTAAAATGTTTTTAAGCCAAACTAAACCATAAAGCTTGAGAAACCAAACCAAACCACAAAAAGTGATTTTCCTTGGTTTGGCTAGCCAACTTGGATGCCCACACCTAGTTTTTCTTGACAATTTGCACTCTTCATACACACAAATAATGAAAAGTATGTTGCAAAATACATAATGATGATATAAGCATCCATTCCTGACCACATGAAATATTTTAAAACAGAGGCTTTCTCAGATTGGTGTCCCCTCTATGTATCTTGATCTAATGCAGCCAGGACTGGTGTCTTTTGTGCTGGAGAATCCCACATTGCTACCTCAAATCATCTCCATGATATTGCCAACAGATGTAGATGTTTTATGCATTCAAATGATTTCACAAGCTGATTCGGATGTAGAGTCAAAAAGTATTGGCAAGGACATATTTATTGAAAGCTTGCTTTGGTTGCAATGGCTGATGTTTAGGGATGAGCCACGAATCGCATTAAATAAATTTGCAGAAAAGGAGATTGGGAAACGAGCTGTTTGTGGAGCAGTTTGGGGACCAAATGACTTGGCATACCGCTGTCGAACCTGCCAGCATGACCCAACCTGTGCCATCTGCGTCCCATGTTTCCAGAATGGGAGGCATAAAGACCATGACTATTCTATCATGTACACACATGGAGGATGCTGTGATTGTGGAGATATTACTGCTTGGAAGCCCGAGGGATTCTGTTCAAAGCATGTAGGAATGCAACATATTCAGGCACTTTCACCAGAAGCCATAGAGTCAATTGGACCTGTACTTGATGCACTTCTCATTTACTGGAAAGACAAGCTTATTTCGTTAAAATGCAATGCTGAGAAACATACATCCAAAGATGACCATACAAATATTCAAGGGCAGGTTTCTAATATGTTGTCCTCTGTGGTTGTAGAGATGTTGCTGGACTTCTGCAGATGCAGTGAGACTCTCCTCTGTTTTGTTTCAAGGAAAATATGTCAGGATGCTGGATTGCTAGATTTGCTAGTGAAATCGGAGCAGTTCTTGAGTAAAACTGTTGTGGAGAAGCTGCATGAATTGCTGCTGAAATCACTTGGAGAACCCACATTTAAATATGAGTTTGCAAAGATATTTATACAATACTACCGTTATACCATAGCAAAAACAGTGGAAAAGGGTGAAGACACTGTAACTGTAACTGATGAGTCATATCCTCTTCTGTTCACATTCCCTGTGCAGATTTTTACTGTGCCAACTCTGATGCCAAGGCTTGTGAGAGAGGAGAACTTACTTGATATACTTTTAGAGTGCTTGGGGAAACTCTTTTATTCTTGTGTTGGTGTAGACAACCATCTTGCGGTAAGCTGTAACCATTTATTTACTTTCCACATTTCCTTAACCATGATCCTATTACCCTCTTTTCCTAGATTTTTTATGAAAATCATCTGAAAAGAGATTTACTTAATATGTTTTCATGAATTCACCTGGATAACATAACATTTTTTATTTTTCCTTACACAATTTTTTACAGATTTAGTCATTTTTACATATTTTGTTAATTATTAATGACTCTCTTTTCTAAATTCCTATTTTTTCATCAAAAGGAATCTGAAAAGTGATATTTTTGGTATGTTTTTATGAGTTTACATGGATAAAATATTATTCAGTCTATTCTTTGTGTCATTTGTTGCTTTATACTAGTTTGTTCTACTACACATGGATGTAAGTGCTGTGTCCTTTTGTATAATACTGCCTATCTGAATGTTACCTGGACAAGCAACTGTTGACATCATCTCACAGGCAGAGAAATGGGATACGCTATATCATACATCTTCCCGTCTGCTTGTTGATATACACTTTTCTTTGAGCCATGAGGAGGTGTCAAGATATATAGCTAATGAGCGCCCAGATATCTTCAAAACATGGTTGAGGCTCATGTGTCTTGTTCAAGGCATGGATCCACAAAGAAGAGTGACTGGTCTTCACATAGAGGAAGAAAATATGTACCCAAATGCTCAATTTGTATTGGGAAGTAACCTTGGAAGTATACATGATCTTCTAGTCGAAGGTGTTTTTTCTGCCTCTAGTGAACCAGAGGACGAGCAGAGGCATGCAAAAATGGGAAGGCTTTCACAGGAAAGTCCTTTCTGCTGCTTGAGGAACAGAGAGGATGAAATAGGTTTTTCTGCTGCTTCTGCAAAGCTTTCTGTAGGATGTCAGACTATTCCCTACAGCATCACATGGTTAATTTATGAATGCCTTAAAGTTATTGAGAATTGTTTGGAATCAAAAACCAAGGTAGATAACAGTACCCTAGCTTGTAATCTATTGGACTTTCCAAAGAAGTTATTTCATGGCAGCAGCAGCAAAAGTGGCACAATGGTTTATGGGAGGTCCTTTTCCTCATCACCATGGGGTATTGATGAGCACCATGTAGACATAAGTATGGAATCTTCAGGTGTATTGAGCCTAGCTAGTTGGCCTGAAATTGCATATGATGTCAGCTCACAAGAAATATCCTTTAACATTCATTTGCATCGTTTCCTTGCATCATTGTTGCGTAGAGCAATGAAAACATACTGCAGTAAAATTGAAGCTTCTGCATCAAGTGGTAGTGTTACTAGTCTTCCATTTTCTAGGCATAATTTCTTCAGTGAGGCTCTTGGAAAATGTCATTGTTGTGGATTTTCTGCCTTTGTGATGGAGGCCCCATTGTGCCTGAAGGTTTTCTGTGCTCAAGTGCATGCAGGAATGTGGTTGAGGAATGGAGATACAGTCACATTCTTGACGGAGTGTTATCATTCAGTTCATTGGTAATTATTGAAACATACACCAAGTAGGCAATCTAAATAAGAAGTAGCAAAGGGCTAGATTACATATGGTTGATTTCTCTTTTTGTAGGTTTGAAGTGGATCTGTTTCTGTTGCAATGTTGTGCTGCCTTTGCTCCTCCTGAATCATTTGTAACAAGGATAAAAGAAAGATTTGGGCTATCAGACTACCTTTCTCTGAATCTTGAACAATTCAACGAGTATGCTTTGATATTAAACTATGGCACATTTATGTATTTTGTTTAAAAAAATCAATTGCTAATCTGTTTTGTTTGTTTGTTTATAATTATTTGTTGTTTATTTGATACCATATACTTTTCATTAGAATTTTGTTTTTATTTAGTTGTGTATGATATTCGGGAATGAAAGGGATAAGTTTTTTGTCTAATAAATTACAAGAGATTACGTATAAATACATAGCCCATAAATGTACCCTTAATTGGATCTATATCTAATATCCATATGTTCTCATACTCCCCATCAAGATAGAGATTATATGTTTATCATACCTAGCATGTTACAAATTGACTCAAAAGTTCTTTAACCCAATCCTTTTATAAGAACATTGGTAATTTGTTCAATAGACTGGATATGGAGGGGAAATTATCTTCTTCACCACTAAATCTCAAATATAGTGACTATCAATTTCTATATGTTTAGTACGTTTATGAAAGGTATGAATTTTTACAATGTGCTTAGTTCCCTGATTATCATAATACATAAGCATAGGATCTTGTAAGACAACCCCTAACTCTCTTAGGAGAGATCAGAGCTACATCAACTCACAAGCTATTTGTGCCATTGCTTTATATTCTACCTCAACATTGAAGAGTGAAACACGCCCCTTACTAGGCGTGCTTTTGATGTAAGGTAACACCTGTTGAGTACCTATTCAATGCACTTTCCTTGGTTCATGTGTGAATTGATTCAATAGATCTATAGGTAAGTTCTGTTAGGTATTGTAATAGTGGGATATATCAATTTCCCAATTAGTCTCTTGTATTGATCAATATTATACAAGTTTTTAGATGAATCATCTCAAAATTGAAGATTTAGCTGTATAGTGAGGTGTTCAAGTTTGCACCTAAGACATCTAGTTTCTTTTAATAGGTTTGTGATATATTTGCATTGAGATAACACTATTTTCTTTTTTAAGTATGCTAATTCAATTCCTAGAAAAATCCTGGCCCACCCATATCTTTTGTAGCAAAGAATCTTTAAAGATAATCTTTAGTTTTTTTAATTTTTGCTTCATCACTATTTATTAGGAGAATATCAACATATACTACCAATATGACACATCCACCATTTATTTGTTGTAGAAAAATAGAATGATCCATAGTACACCATTAGAAGCCTCCATTAATCACGACTTGACTAAATTTCTCAAATCATGCCCTTAAGCTCTATTTGAAACCATATATAACCTTTTTTAACCTATATACTAAATTCTCCCTCTAAGTAACATATCCTATGGGTTGTTTTATATAAATCTGTTTAAAGAAATGCATTCTTGACATCTAATTAATAGTCTCTACTAACTATTGACTACAATAGACGAGTACTTGGATAGAGTTGAATCAAACAATAGGAGAGAATGTTTCTACATAATCAATGCCATATGTTTGAGCTAAACCATGAGCCACAAGGCAAGCTTTATACCCCTATCAACTAACCCATTTGGCTTGTATTTGATGGTAAAAACTCATTTGTAAAAGACTACATTCGTTTTTGCAGGACAAGGTACTAACTTCCATGTATTACGAGATCATAAAGTTTCTACTTCTTCATTCATAGTTGCCTTCTAGTATGGTAGTTTTTCTTAGCATGGTAGTTGTGAAACCTCCAAATAGTTTCTAGGTATGGTCTCAAAAGAAATGGTTAAGGTAAAATTATGACAAGAGGGGTTAAGATGGTTAAGCAACATGTAGAAATGACTTGAATAAATATATGGGTTTATGTTGGAGGCACTGTTCAAAGACGTGGGAGTTTTTCTCACTCATCTAGGTCACGGAAGTTTGAAGGACGCGAGAGCTTGCATGCAAACGGTCGGAGTTTCTTTGTTGCGTCCTTTCGTTTGCCCGTCCACGCGCGTTTGTTCGCGTGTCTGTTCATCTGCGCATCTATTCGTGCATCTGGTCATCCACGCATCTGTACGCGCGTCTGTTTGTATGTCCATCTATTGGACCTCTGCCTTTTATTGGAAATAAATTCCAGTAATTATTTAGGCCTCCCTTTTACTGCCTTTAAAAGGACGAGGCTGGGACAAAGTTGAATATAGAGAGAGTGAAGAAAATCCTTCTTCTTTAGGGTTTCCTCGTTGGGAGATTCCACCTTGTTCCTGTTACTGTCAACATCTGTATCTCTGCTGCGTTGACTCTGAGAAGTCACTGCCATCCTGTTGGTGCTACTGGTAGAAATTTCATACTGAAATTTTTGTGATTTGTACAGGAGTTATACTCTTGGTCTGTTCTGTATCTGTAAGCAAAAGAATAGTGAAACCCATCTGCCTTGCTCATGAACGTAGCCATTTTTTAGGTGAATCACGTAATTTTTGCGTATTAGCTCTTCTTCTTCTTCATGCTATTTTCTTGTTTAACTAATCCTTATTTCCTAACAAGTGGTATCAGAGGCAGGTTGGATTTAGTTAGCAGAAAATACCATGTCGTCACATACTGTTAAGGTGAAGAAATTCACCGGGAAGAACAACTTCAGTTTATGGCAAATCAAGATGTGGACGCTCCTTAAACAACAATGAATCTGGACTCCGTTGTTGAAAGAAATACCAGTTGGGGTCAATAATGCTGAGTTGATAGCGCAAGAAGAAAAAACGCATTCAACAATATTACTTTGTCTTGCAGATGAGGTAATAATAGAAGTTGCAGATGAGGAAACTGCTACTGGATTATAGTTAAAGTTGGAAAGTCTATTCATGATTAAATCTTTAACCAATAAGTTCATTCTCAAGCAATGTTTGTTCTCCCTTAAGATGAAGGAAGGTACGTTTCTCAAAAAGCATCTTGATCATCTTAATACTATTCTTATGGAGTTAAGAAATATTGAAGTAAAGGTTGATGATGAGGATGCCGCTCTGGTATTGTTAGTATCATTACCTTAATCATTTGAGAATTTTGTCCAATCCTTTGTGATTGGAAAAAATTCAATCTCTTTAGAGGAGGTGAGAGCTTGTCTCCATACAAGAGAATTGCGACATCTAGCTTCAACTTCAAGTGAAGAGATGGTAGGCCTTTCTACCACGTTTGACAAAAACTGTGGTAGGTCAAACTCAAGAAGTTTTGACAAGACAGGAAAGAAGAAAGGTAATTGGAAGGAAACTGTGGTAGGCCTAGAGATATTTGTAATTACTGTAAGGAACCTGGGCATTGGAAGAACAATTGCCCTAAAAAGAAGTCAAAAATACCTTCTGCCTCTACTGCATAGGAAGAGACTACCTCTAAAGTCGATGTTGGTTTTACTGTTTCTGATTCTTCTCTTTCTTCTGATCATTGGATTCTTGATTCGGGGGCATCACACCATATGACCCCAAATCGAGAATGATTTTCTTCTTATAAATCTGTTAATGGAGGTACTATTACTATAGTCAATGATGCACAATGTAAAGTCGGTATTGGATCCGTCAGGATCCAAATGTATGACGGGACGGTAAGAACTATCTCTGAAGTACGTCATATTCCAGATCTTGGGAAGAATCTTATCTCCTTGATTACTCTTGATGATAAGAGTTTCTGTTACAAAGGAGGATGTGGAGTCCTTCAGGTAAGCAAAAGATCACTTGTAGTGATGAAAGGACTCAAACAAGGACCACTATATATCCTTGAGGGCTTGACAGAAGTTCAAATTGCTACTGTAGTATCTCCATCTGAGCTGCTCCACAAATCAAGGACATGGCATATGCGTCTTGCTCACTTAAGTGAGAAGGGGATGCAAACTCTGTAACGCCAAGACCTCTTAAAATGACTCAAAAATATCAATCTTGATTTTTGCAAGCACTGTGTCTTTGGTAAGCAGAAAAGAGTTAAGTTTGGTCCAGTTGAAAGGAATACGAAGGATAAACTTGACTACATCCATGTTGACTGTTGGGGACCAACGAGAACTCCTTTGGGAAATTCTAGGTTCTTCCTATCTGTTATTGATGACTTCTCAAGAATGACTTGGGTGTTTCTAATGAAACACAAAGGAGATGCTTTCGTCAACTTTAAGGAATGGAAAGTTTTGGTTGAAAATCAGACTGATCAGAAAATCAAGGTCCTATGAACAGATAATGGCCTTGAGTTCTACAATAATGCTTTTGATTCTTTGTGCAGGAACACAAGCATTGCCCGACACAGAATAGTTGTACACACCTCGCAACAAAATGGTGTTATAGAACGTATGAACAGAACTTTGTTAGAAAAGGCTAGGTGCTTGATTTCTAACTCCGGAATCGCAGATGTTTTTTGGGAAGAAGTAATTCATACTGCATATTTTATTACCAATAGATCTCCATCATCTTCCATTCAGATGAAGACTCCTTATGAAGTTTGGACAGGTAAACAGGCAGATTATTCTAAATTAAGAATTTTTGGGTGTCCTGTTTATTTTCATGTAAATGAAGGGAAACTTGAGTCAAAAGTAAAGAAAGGTGTCTTCATAGGCTATGGAGATGGAGTAAAAGGATATAGAGTGTGGGCTCCTCAGTTGCACAAAGTTATACTTGCAAGAAGTATAACTTTTGATGAAGAATCTATGCTATGGGAAGGGAAATTTGTTGCTGAAATTTCTGACTCTTCTTTGAGTAGCATTTCAGGTGATTAAATGAAATTTCAGTTGTCGTTTTCTCAAAAGAATGCAGATCTTAATCCAAATGGTAAAGAAGATGAAATTGAAGGGCCAGAAGTTGAAACAGACACTTCTATAGGGATGGAACAGCTACAACTCTTTGGAAGTGTGGCTATAGATAAGCTAAGGAGGGAAGTCCGACCTCCTACAAGGTTAGGTTTTGAAAACCTAACAGCTTTTGCTTTACAGGTGGCTGATGAACTTGGCTCAAAAGAAACATCATCATATTAAGAAGCCATAAACAGTAAAGAAGTTGCTCAATGGATGATGACAATGCAAGAAGAGATGGAATCCCTTCGATCTACTCAAACCTGGTCTCTGGTAAAGGCACTAGAGAGGAGAAAAATAATCAGCTGTAAATGGGTATTTAAAAGGAAAGTCGATCCTGAAGCTGCAAGTAGCATCAGATTTAAAGCATGCCTAGTTGCAAAGGGCTTCAACCAAGTTGAAGGAGTAGATTATACTGAGATATTCTCTCCTGTTGTGAGACATACATCGATCAGAGTATTGTTAGCAATTGTGGTTCAATAAGACTTAGAGTTGGAGCAACTAGACGTCAAAACCGCCTTCTTACATGGAGATTTAAAGGAAGATATCTTGATGTGTCAATCGGAAGGATTCTAAGATCCCTTAAAACCAGATTTTGTATGCAAGTTGAAGAAGTCCTTATATGGACTCTAACAGTCTCCAAGGCAGTGGAATAAGAAGTTTGATACTTTCATGCACAAACTTCAATATCACAGAAGTCAACATGACTCTTGTGTTTATGTCAAGAAGTGTTCTAATGGCTCTTGGGTTTACTTGCTCTTATATGTAGATGACATACTCATTGCCTCTAAGCAGAAAAGTGAAATTCAGAAACTAAAGTCTTTTCTAAGTTCAGAATTTGAAATGAAGAACTTAGGTGCTGCCAAGAAAATTTTAGGAATGCAGATTTTCAGAAATAGAGAACAAAAGAAATTGTTCTTATCTCAGCAGGACTACATACAGAAAATTTTATCAAAATTCAGAATGGATAGCTCCAAACCTACAGGTACTCCTTTTGCTCCAAGTGTTCACCTATCTTCTTCTATGTCACCTCAAACAGATGAAACAGAAGACATGAATAGGACTCCATATGCAAGTGCAGTCAGGAGTCTAATGTATGCCATGGTATGTTCTAGGCTTGAAATTGCATATGCTGCAAGTGGTGTTAGTCATTTTATGTGTAGTTTAGGGCGAGAACATTAGCAAACTATAAAATGAATTTTCAGGTATCTTAAAGGATCCATTAACTAGGGTCTAAGATATGGAAATAGTGATGATTGCCTTGTCAAAGGCTATTCTAACTCAGATTTTAGAGCAGATAGGGACACTAGAAAGTCTATGACTGGTTATGTGTTTATAGTGAGTAATTCAGTGGTGAGCTGGAAGGCATCTTTTCAACCAATAGTCACATTGTCATCTACTGAGGTTGAATATGTTGCCATGACGAAGGTCGTAAAAGAAGGTATTTGGTTAAAAGGTTTGCTTGGTGATCTTGGCTTATGTCAAGATTCTATTGTCATTTTTTGTGACAATCTTAGTACCATCTGTTTAGCCAAGGATCATGTCCATCATGAAAGGACTAAACATATTGACATAAGGTATCACTTTATCCGAGGTGAAAAGAGGGTTAAATTGTCTAAAATCGCTACTGAAGATAACCTTGCAGATTTTTTCACCAAAGCTGTTCCAGAGAGCAAGTTTGTCCACTGCTTGAACTTGCTCTCTATCTGTGATCGTACCTAGATCAATTTGTTCAGCAAGGTAGAATATTCAAGTCAAAGTGGAGATTTGTAGAAATGACTTGAATAAATATATGGGTTTATGTTGGAGGCATTGTTCATAGACGTGAGGGTTTTTCCCGCTCATCCAGGTCGCGGAAGTTTGAAGGACGCGGGAGCTCACATGCCAACGGTCGGAGTTTCTCCATCACGTCCATTCGTCTGCTTGTCCGTGCGTCTGTTCGTGCATTCGGTCATCTGCGCATCTGTACGTGCGTCTGTCCGTATGTCCATCCATTGGACCTCTGCCTTTTATTGGAAATAAATTCTAGTAATTATTTAGGCCTCCCTTTTATTGCCTTTAAAAGGACGAGGCTGGGACAGAGCTGAATGCAGAGAGAGTGAAGAAAATCCTTCTTCTTCAGGGCTTCCTCGTTGGGAGATTCCGTCTGTTTCTTGTTACTGTCAACATCTGTATCTCTGTTGTGTTGACTCTGAGAAGTCGCTGCCATCCTATTGGTGCTACTGGTAGAAATTTCATACTGAAATTTTTGTGATCTGTACAAGAGTTATACTCTTGGTCTATTCTGTATCTGTAAGCAAAAGAATAGTGAAACCCATCTGCCCTGCCCGTGGATGTAGCCATTTTTTGGGTGAACCATGTAATTTTTGCGTGTCAGCTCTTCTTCTTCTTCACGCTATTTTCTTGTTTAACTAATCCTTATTTCCTAACACAACAAACTGAGAAATGGGGTGATTAACGCAAGCTCTTGTATCTTTCCATAGGACAATGGGTAAATCCAAAGTTGATGTATCTAGATTTGTATTAGGAGCTGCAATTGATTTTGTCAATAGAGGTGATGGCGGACATTGGCATTATTGATAGACCTTAGTGGGCAAGTGGTAACATTGTCATCCTTACTAGACTTACTACTCATGGGAACAAGTATCAATAATGGAACATTATTTGACATCTCTAGGGCTTTAATAAAGTAGGTTTAAGACTTGAAGAAAAGGTGTCATCAATAGAGAATTTTTCTGACTAGGAGGATGATAACAACAATATTTTTTTTGAGCTTGAGAATATCCTATAAAAACACATTTAATAAATCAAGGAGAAAGCTTATTAGACTAGGTGGGTGATCTTGAACAAAGACAATATACCTAAACACACAACGGGTTAAAGTTTGACATCGAGGAAAAGTTGATGCGAAGGATTTACACCTGCCTCCCCCCATACAATTTATAAGATATGAGGTCGTAAGAATAGCCATTGGCCCATAAGTACTTAGCAATTTTCATGTGAAAAAGAAGAGTCTTGACTACATCTAAAGGATATCGATGTTTGCATTCAGCAATTTTATTTTGTTGAGATATGTAGAGGTAAGTAGTCTGATGAGTAATACCTTAGGATGCACAAAAGTGTTGAAAAACATTTTAACAAATTTTAAAGCATTATTAGTATGTAAACATTGTGGAGTAATAAAGTATTAAGTTTTTATTTCAGAAATAAAGTTTTGAACATGTACGATACTATGATAATCTTTTAACAAATAAACTCGTGAAACTTTAGAATAATCATTAACAAACACAATATAATATTGATAACTCAACACAAACACAACATGATTGGGCTCCCAATCATTAGAATGGATTAGATAAAATAAACTATTATTTGACATTAACTGGATACAGTTAAAAGTAATATGAAAATACTTACCAAATTGACATGTCTCACTCACAACAGTGACTAATCACATATGTAAACCCTATGTATGTGCAATCTCTTGATTATTAGGTCTTGTTTGTGCCCATGGAATTCATGGGAATTGAATTGAAATTAATTCAATTTCCATGAATCATTTGTTTGTGTCGATGGAATTGAATTCAGTTCATTCCCGTTGGTACTGTTCGCTTTTTAGTTTAGGACAGAAATAGAGTTCAGGCTCATCAGATTTGAATTGTCCAAAATTCAACCAGCTTAAATTTCCTCGTCCGCTTCCATCTGACTATGGGAATTTCTAATTTCATTTAATTTCAAGAGGTGCACAAACACCTTTGCACTGAATTGGCTTCCACTTAATTCAATTCTTCTTAAGAAATGAATTTTTGTCAATTCATTTTCATTCAATTCTATGTACACAAACATGTCCTTAATGTTTAATCACATCTTTTCTCTCATTCTTACAATATTTCTAAGTGGAAATCTTAGTATGAATGTATGATTAGGATTCATTTGTAAGAGTTGGCATGATTTGTCTTGAATTGGTGATTGTTGGACAACATATAAAAGATTGGACATGTTTGAAGTTGAGAGCAACTCTCAAATAGAAAAACATTCTCACACCAACCTCACACCATTTTGTTTGAAATATGTTATACCAAACTCTAATATCATATGTATCTTTATAGGACACTTGACAAACAACCTATACTCTGTTGCCTCCTCTTCTTCTTGGTCGTTGCAATGGACTCCATGATAATTGACTCTTGGGTAGCAATACTAGTTTTAGCCAACTTAAGGCTTAATGAAACTAACAATTTCCATTGGGCTAGTGCATTTGAGACTTTCCTTGTCGCTCACTCCTATGATCGTTACATCATCGATGACCGTTTGAAGGACATTAAGTTGAAGGAGTACATGTAGTGGTATGCCTTCAACTATGTTGTTATTTCATGGTTGATCGACATAAAGGCAAACATTGCTCCTTTTATCTCTTGCCTTTGTCCAAAAGGGTTTAGGAGACTCTCCGTTCAACTTATGGAAATGAGCACATCTCCTAGGTTTATGTTGTGTATGAGTAGCTGCTTACTTGTTGTTAGGGATATGCCTTTGTCCATAGTTACTGCAATCATCTTTATGCATTGCTTGACAAACTTGATGTTTATCAATTGCTTGTCCTTAAATGGTATCAACAAGAGTTGGCAATTGCAGTGTTTCTTGTTGGCTTGTGTCTTGACCTTGGCCCCCAGATCTATTGGCAAATATTGAGGGCCAACACTGTTCCATCATTGTAGACAACATTCAATCGCATCCTTTGGATTTCCATTTCTATGCCAAACCTTTCTCTAGGTGACACCATTGCCTTAGTTGTCACCATTGGTTCTCGTGATCCATCCATCTTTATTATAATGAACTCCATAGGAAAGTACACTATTTTAACTATTTATATGGATCATATTCTTTTGACAGGTGATGATGACAATGATATTTGTGGTACTAAAGTCTTTTTAACCAAGGAATTCTTTGTCAAAGACATGGGCAAACCTAAATATTTCTTGGGCACTAAGTTTGATTATCACAAAGGGAAAATAGTACTCTTTCAAAGAAAATATGCTCTTAACCCGTTAAAGGAAACATGTCTTTTAGATGGTAAACCTAAATTTATACTAGTTGAGTAGAATCCTCCCTATTGGAGTGATACTTCAAAGTTGTTTGAAGTTATTGGGAGGTATCATAGATTAATTGGGAAATTAATTTATTTTACTATTACTCAATGTAAAATAACTTATACCATTGGACTCTTAAGTCGGTTCATATATGAACCAAAATGTATACATTGGTAGGGAGCAATAAGAGTACCATCCTACATTAAAGGCAATTCTAGAAAGGGGTTGATCTATTCCAAGCATGTACATAGCAATGTGGCTGCTTATCTAGATTCAAACTATGTTAGTGACAAGGATAAAAAATCAACCTCTTGATACTGTACTTATTTAGGTGTCAATTTTGTCACTTGAAGAAGTAAGAATTAGAATGTGGTGTCAAAATCTAATGTAGAAGCATAATACAAATATATATCATAGACAACGAGTGAAATAGTGTGGTTAAGATCTTTTTTGGAGGACATTTGCTTTTCTATTCCTGTACCAATGATTATGCATTATTATCATCAAACTACCATATAAATTGCTAGCAATTGCACTTTTCACGAACGTACAAAATACATTGAGGTTGATTGCTACTATCTTCGTGTACTTGTGAAGAATGAGATTATTATTAATCTGTATATTAGATTTTCTTAACAACTTGCTGATATATTCATCAAAGGTCTTAGAATTAATGTATTTAAGAATCTATGTAACAAGTTGGGTCTCTTTGACTTGTACTACCCAGCATGAGTGGGTGTGTTAGTTACTATATTATGTATATAAGTCCTTGTGTATGTGGGTAATCAGATCTTATATTGGATCTATATAGAGTTGTATATATAAGTAGAAAGATCTGATATTTCACCAAAACTCAATTGAGTAGTTAGAGGATTGTCAATTATATTATAGGTAGAATTGACATTGGTAATGTTTCTGATGTGAGACTATTCACCCCAACACTCTTTTGCATGCATGGCTCTGAGCTTATCATTGTCACTGGTACTTTTTCTAGTCAAAGACTAGGCTTACATGTGACTTATGAATAGAGTGCACAACTTGACTTTGATACCAAGTAGAAAGACCTGATATTCTACCAAAATTCAATTGAGTGGTAAGAGAGTTCTCAATTATGTTATAAATAAAATTGACATTGGTACTGTTTCCAATGTGGGACTATTCATTCTAACAATATATATGGTGTTTGTAATGGAAATCCCTAGAGATTATCATTTCCTTAATCACATGATCCTTTACTTTTGGCCTTTAACAACCTAAGCTCAATTTACTCAAACCGACCTCACTCCATTTTGTTTGAAATGCTTAGGGCTTATTTGTGTGCCTAAAATTTGATGGAAATGAAGGTCATGAAATGGAAAGTAACAAAAAATAATGGAAATTTAGAAAAATAATAGATGTTTGTGTATGTCCAAAAATTTAAAAGGAAGTAAAGAAATTTATCATACATTACTTATTGAGCTTAATAAGTACAAATACTAAAATAGAATTTCATGAGTCTTTTTGAATGAATTTTAGATTATTGAAAATTTTTAAATTTTATTTATTGGAAATGAATCATTAGTCTTTTGTTATTTTTTTAATCGTCCCTTCCTATTCCAATTGCCATTGTTGTCCTACCTTTTCTCCTTTTTTTCCTTCATGTTCCAATCAATAGTTAGAAGAGGCAAACAATGAGAGTGAACGAACATGGGCAAAAGGTGGTTTGGGTGGGGTGGAGGTGAAGTAAAAGGGAAGGTCGAGTAGAATAGATGGCTTGGGTAGGGGGGGTCAAGGGTGGGTGGAAGGGATGACCTGGGTAAGGGCTCTAGGGTGAGAAGGGAGGTTGGGTGAAAGTGACAACTTGGGTAAGGGCTCTAGGGTGAGAAGGGAGGTTGGGTGAAAGTGACAACTTGGGTAAGGGGTCGAGGGTGGGAGGGGAGTTGAGGTGAGGTAGAAGGTATGACTTGGATAGGATTCAAGGGTGGGAGGGTAGGGGAGGTTAGGGTGGGAGGGTAGGGGAGGTTAGGGTGAGAAGTAGGGGAGGTCAAGGCAAACAAATGCAAGGGGGCAAATGAACACGAGAAGAGAAATTCAGCACCTCCCAATGGTTGAGGGAGAGAAAGGGTAGAAAGTTTGGTATTTATATTAGAGAAAGTAAAGAGAAATCTGACAGGATGATCTGTTGGGTGGAAAGGATGACCTGGGTAGGGGTTGTGTGAAGGTGAAAGGGGAGGTCAGGGTGGACAAATGTGTGAAGGGAAATCTGACACTTTTTGAGATATCTTTTTCTTTGACTGTAATACTTAGTTGTCACATTTCAAAGTGGTTGTATAGCTGCTAGGCCCGACTTATGCCAATCTCAGATCCAATAATGAAAAATGGAATGCTTAAATTCACCAGTTTGAACTATGTAATTTGGTACAAAACCTATAATGTTAACAAAAAGGAACCTCTAACACAGGTGTGAGGGAAATTTGTTTCCATTGAATTCTATGCCTAAACATCTTTGTCAAATAGTGTTGCTACTGAATATGCCTCACCACTGTGGAATTGGTAGTAAGAGAAAAAAATACTAATCCAGAAGGAAGATTAGTGCTGCTAGTTTGCCTTGCATGGAAATTCATAATGCTTAAATGTTATATCATATGTTAGAGATGTTTATTAATAAGTTTTCATTGACTAATTTTTCTGTTTAGGTATGAAGCCGTGTTGATGCAGGAGATGCTGACTCTGATCATACAAATTGTCAAAGAACGTAGGTTTTGTGGTATGTCTCAAGCTGAAAATTTGCAGAGAGAAGTGATTCATAAGCTAGCCATAGGAGATGCAACTCATAGCCAGCTTCTCAAAGGTCTACCTCGTGACCTTGCAAAGTCCAAACAAGTTCAAGAAGTTGTTGATAAAGTAGCAGCCTACATGGAGCCTTCCAGCATGAAGCAGGTGTTTGTTCACATTTTTACAATTGTTGTCATCAAGTGTTTAAGATTCTTACCTTAAATTACATGCCTTCTTTTAGGGGAAGTATTCATTACGAAATTCATACTGGAAAGAATTGGACCTTTATCATCCTCGTTGGAACTCCAGGAATTTAGAAATTGCGGTAGAAAGATATTTGCAGATTTGCAAGGTTTCACCTTTAGATGTACAATTGCCTCAATGGACCAATATTTTTAGTCCCTTGAGTGCAATCTCAAGGATAGCTACATCTAAATCAGTCCTTCAAATTGTTCAAGCAGTTTTATATTATGCAGCTTTTGCAAAAAATCCATTTGCATGTCGAGCACCTGATGGAGTTCTTGTGAAAGCTTTGCACTTGCTTTCTTTAGCTTTGGATATCTGTGAAAAGACAGATGGTGGCATCGACATGGCAAATGCTGGTGAAGTGTCTCCCACTGGAGTCCCTTGTCCTGAAGAAAACAAAATTCCTGTTTTGGAGTTTGCCACTGAACCCATCTGTCTGGCATTGCATAAAAATTCTGGCAATGAGAGGCATGAGAGTTTGATTTCACTGCTTGTCACTTTAATGAGGAAACACAAGAAGGAAAAAAGTTATGCAGATTCAACATTGAACAATATTCCTTCGTTGGTTGAAGGCATACTGAAAAGGTTTTCTCAACTAAATCATGCCTGCATGAATGAGTTGAAAGCACTAGCTTCAGATGTCTTCCAGATGCCAGAATGTTCTTCTAACAGTAGCAGCATCCTGGACATAATGCAACCTTCTGATGGGTCTCAAAAGGCCAAATCTAGGGAGCGTCAGGCTGCTATTTTGGTAATATGCCATGCTATAAACGAATTGAAGTATTTCAGATTTCAGTCATTTTTATATGATATTATAAAGTTCAACGTTTTCTGTCAAAAATATGAATATATTACAATAATAGGTAAAATATTAAAAAAATTTAAAACTGAAAGTTTCAAATTTTGAATAAAATGTTTTAAAAATGTTAAGAGTTTTGAATTATTGGTAAAATCAAGTTGATCTAATAGAATTAATGTTTGATTGTGAATTTATTAGGATTTGAATTCAAAATATGAAAACCAATTAATTTTCCTTATTTAGAAAACATTTTCCCAACAAGAAGATCTAATTAGGTCGGTTACCCTAAATATATTAATAAATAAGTAAACAGCCAAAGCTACCATTCATTGAATAGTAGTTTTCTATAAATTTTCTTTTAATCGTTAGATTTATTTATAAAGCCACAACAAATCTTCCCTCAAAATAGTGATTTTTAGGGATGATGCATTATATCTATGATATGTGTGTGTTTTATATTTGTGGAAACAAGAAATGGCGGAAGTAGATTTATCTCTCTAGCAAACATAAAGGCCTCTATGTAGGCGTACTGTTAGAGGTGGATGCCATAAATTGTTGGTGGTCACTCTTGTGGAGGATTGTTGAAGGTGGCTACAAGTGGGCTGTTGGAAAATTGTTAGTGAGGGAGGATTACTAGAGATGGAGTTCCTATAGAGATGGCTCATGAGGAGCAATGATGGAGGAGGAAGAACTTGTTTGGGAACAAAATTAAAGTCCATTAGTCTTGGAGGTGAAGTTGGAGTGTGAAAAAAGGTCTATCTATAGACAAAAGGGAAACCAATGCTGAAGAAGAGGAAAGAGGATGTTTGGTCGGTCAGAGGACTTAAACCTATTTTCTTGTTCTTCATCTAAGCTAGTTGATACCATAGATGAGGCTTTAAGATGGGTGAAGTGATATTTTAAGCAAGAAAAGCCACTGGTTGAATGGACTAGTTACGTTAACAGGGCTCAGATGTCAAACCTCCCAACTTGTCTCACTTGATCATCCAAGGTAGCGAGATGAATTCAAGGTATCCTACATTGAATGGAGAAGGTAGGATGAAGTGCTTATATTGAGAGTTTTTTGCTCAACACTTGTCTTTTACCATAAGTAAGGTATAACACTTTCCTTTTAGTCAAACTGACTCAATTGAATTACTTTGAAAATTGTTTGATTACGCATAAGTATATAAATTGTTTGTTCTTCTTTGACAGATTGAAAGTGTTTGAGGGATGGGGAATGATTCTCCATTCACAAGAGAGGATGGTTGATTTCTAGGTAGTGAGGTGACCGTCAAACACCAACATGACTATAATATCATTTTATTGAACCAAAGAGAATTTGGATGTATGAAATTGAGGTATTAGTGCCCTTAATCATACCATCTATCCTCCTGGAAAGAAAAGAGAAGCCCTTGATGCTTTAATAGGGTTCTCCCTCATAAGAAACCCAAACTAATACAAACCTCCCTTGAAATGCTCAATGAAGGGCAGTACAACCCCAATTTGGAATGGTTACCGTAAGATTTAAGACAATGATGCCTTTTAGCTGGATAAGGTTCTCCCACTAGTGTTAGGAGGCAAGTCACACAACCTACCCACTATTTACTCCCTCCAATAGTTGGTCCTTAAAAAAATTTGCTTGTAAAATTGATTATGGCCTATGTTTGGAGTCCTATCTACATTGGTTCGACAAAAAACAGATAAAGATTAGACTTTAATGGAAATATCAGTGGAAGTTGTGTGAAAATTATAGAAACTCTCAAAAATGGCCAAAAGGTATGAATTTGTTATGAAATTTTAGTAAAATCTAAACTAATTAAGAGTACATATAGAACTAATCAAATTTAGTTTTTAGACATTTATGAAATTATAAACACAACTGTTGGATAGTTCTACATTGCTAAGAATGTGGAGGTCTTGGGCTTTTATATTATAATACTCTGTTCTCTCACTACTAATTGGTTTTGAGTTGAACTTTAATATGGTATCTCGCACTTGCATGTAAGTCATTTGTTGATGTAGAACCTTTCCTTGACAATAAAGGAGAACACTTGTCAGCTTGAGGTTGCTCCAAGTGCAGGAGAATGTTGGATAGTCCCACATTGCTAAGAATGTGGAGGTCCTTGGCTTTTATATTGTGATACTCTATTCTTTCACTATCAATTGATTTTAAGTTAAGCTTAACAGCAACATACATTGAAATTTGTATGCTAGTGTATAAGAAATTATTCAAAATACAATAATAATGTTCTAAAAAATCAGTAAAAAGTTGGATAGCACTTAGTTGATAATGGGTGTGTGTTGCCAACATGTGTTGATAATGAGGGTTGGTTGCCTTAATGACACTGCCATATTTTGTGTTAAATGATTCAGAAACCCTTGATAGGAGCATTAGTGCTTTAAGTTATAAAACATGGTTTTATGGATTCTAAATTTATTAGAAAAATCGTGGATTAGTGGGATTTAAGAATATGCATGTAGTTGCCTTTCCACATCCTAAATACTTGTTAAAGATTCTCTCTAGTACTTTTATATGTTCTATACAATTGTTTATGCATCCACTTTTTGCAAGTTCTTGAATATTGTTTACATAAAAAGCATCATTGCCTCAATGCATCATCCATGGATGAAATTACAAATGAACAAGAAAGTGAAAAAGATTAGATAACGGAGCAGCTAGCATTATTTGTTTCTTCATTGTTTTTCAAGTTTTTTATTCACAGTGATATTTGCATATAATAATTGATTTTTACTCTGCTTTCTATTTTTCATCCACTGGTTTTAAGTTGTGTATTTTAGATATTCTTTTTATTTTTCTCTGCAATCATGGTTCCATACCTTTTTTTGATGATTGTGCTGTGTATGTAGGAGAAAATGAGAGCAGAACAGTTTAAATTTGCTGCTAGTTCTAAATTCGATGACAATGATGATCCAGAAACACCATCTTTCCCTGAAGAAAAAGTTACGGAAAACTTGGGTCCTATTTGTTCTCTTTGTCTTGATACCAACTCTAGAAGTCCACTATCATTCCTTGTTCTTCTTCAGGTGTGCCTGCCTTTGGAAATGACAACTTTGTGAAATATGTTGCATTTATGGACATCTACTTTTTGCCTTTTTCAAGCATTTGCTAGACTTTTATAGTTTTATTAATTTTTTAGGGAAACGTACATTTTTATTTATTGAATAATTTACTCCTCTAATTGTTTATTTTGTTTTTGTATAAAAACAGAAATCCAAGTTATCAAGCCTTGTTAGCAGACATCTTGCAACATGGGAAGAAATTGGCAGCATGGATATAGATGCTAGGGAAGGCCCAATCAAAACAGCTATAGATGCTCCAAGTAGCTTAAGCCTTTTGCATAATTTACATCAAAATGTGTTAGATACTGCTTTGAATCTTTCCACAATTCAGCTTTCTCGCAAGAGGCATATTCGATCGTCTCATTTTTCAAATGCAGATAGAAATACACTACCATCCATTCAAATGATGGAAAGGAATATATATCTGTCAGTTGTAGAATGCATAGCTGATCTTAAGTTCAAATTAGATTTTCTTCCTGGTGGTCCTCTACCAAAGCATTCTCTTGGAACTAAAGGCCTTAGGAATGGCAAAAATGCAGAATCACATGATACTGGAAACTACGTGGCACGTTTATTAAAGAAAGCTTCAAGTAATCACACTTCTTCACAAAGGTCTAGACATTATCGAGATGCATTGTTCATATCAACAAATTCAGCACTCACTAGCTGTGATGGAGTCCATATTTCTTCTTGTGGGCATGCTGTTCATCAGGAATGCCATGACCGTTATCTCTCTTCATTGAAGAAAAGGCAAGTGTGGCATATTCCCCATATATTTTTAAAAATGAATTACCAGTTTTCTATAAAGGAAAATCTCATTTATCTTTAGTCTTCATTGTTTCTTACTGCCTGACACTATAAGTCAAAAAATTTTAATTTTATTTGTGCATATTATTTTTAACCTTGACTCGTGCATAATTATCTGGTTTTATTCTTTTTCCACAATCTATTGTTCATTTTCTCTGTTGCTTACCTTTTCTCAAGGTAGTAGATTTCATAATTACTCAAACTTTCTGATTTATCTTCTTTGTGTTACTATGTTTCTTCCCGCAAGTGACAGTCAGTCAAAGTCGTTTAATTTAATTTGTATTGGATAGCAGATTTTGTTATGATCTCGTTTGATTTTGTTTGATCTATTGTGTTCATTTTGTTTATGACTTCCTGACAGCTTGCTGTAATATCTAATTTTATATATTCTTTGGCTGATATCTTAGGGGACCAGGTTTTGAAAGAGGTCATATTGTTGATCCAGATATGGTAGGGTTTTTTTTCTAACCAGCTTCCCTGTGATGCCATTATAAAGTTTTTTCCCCCCTTTTCTGATTCTCACATTGGGTACATCCCATTTCAGGATGAGCTACTTTGTCCTGTTTGTCGCAGACTTGCCAATTGTTTCTTACCCTTATCTTCAAATAATTTTATTTTCAATGACATATGGAAGCAGAAAATTTCACCTGACAGTATTTCAGTATCTACCGCTTGCTCAACACCAGATTTCAGTAAGTGTTCATACTTTCCTCATGCCTTATCACTTCTCCAAGGCATGTGTGAAGTGATTAAGCAGGGAAAATACTCTCTTCATAATTGCTTGGAAGCATTTCCTACCAAGAGGAATGAATCAATAGAATCAGCTTCGCAACCAATTCTCATGAAGCTCTTTAAAATATATTTTCTGCATGAGAATTCAATGTTGGGTCCTAGCAAGGTAAATAACTCTCTGATGCTATGGGACACTTTCAACTACTCTCTTATATCAGCTGAAATTGCAGCTCGTGGAAGAGAAAATAACTGTGCTGAAGTTTCATATTCCTGCATTCAAGCACTATATAGAGAAATCCATTCTTCTAATGGATTTATACTTTCAGAGCTACTTCAGGTAGCCTACACAATGCAAAATTTGAGTCATACTCATTTGCTTCTAAAGTTTGGAGCAGTTCGATACTTTGTAAACTCCATTTGTGATGGTGGAATTGGAGAAATCAATACATTGGATGCTGATCAGAAGGAAGGTAATTTATGAACATTTTCTGCTGTCTATTTTATATATGCAATTATGCTACATTTATCATTTGTTCTTTTAAGATTTGGAGGAATTTTGGTTTCTTTGGATTACAAGTCTAGAAACTTTCCCTTGCTGTAAACAATTTCTTTGGTTCATGTCATTAGAATCAAGCAGAAATTGAATTTCATTCAATTCAAATGTTTGTACAAATGATGGAGTTAGAATTGAATTCCGCCCTTGAGCCTAGGGTTGAGAATTCATTTCTCGATCCCCTTTTTGAATTGATTAGAATCCCACACTTGTCTCCACCCCTCTCATGTGTGGCTCCGCCCCTCTCTAACTTTGTTTGTCTCCACTCTCACAGTTTCGTCTATCTCCACCTTATCCCTCATGAGTGCCACCGTCTAAAGCCCTCAATCAATCTGTTTCCACCCCCTCTCTAACTTTGTTAGTCTCTGTCCCCTCCATCAAGCGTGTCTCTGCCAAAACAATAGAGTTTGTCTTTGCCCCCTCTCTCATAGGTGACACTTTCACCCTCTCCCTCGAGTGTCCTCTATCGACACAACTTGTCCTTGATGACTCTATTGAGCTCATAGGTTTGTCACAATCCAATCAAGCTCTCACTATGCAAGATGCCAGACAAGCCAATTCCTTGTCCCTCCATTTGCAAAGTCGTTTGAAGGTCAAGGACATTGTGTTGTTGGTTTTTAGGTTCTTGTAGAGTTAAGGTCAATTGAAGATGTGTTGAATCTCTAATATACTTCCTCCTCTTGCTGGGGCCTTGGGAAGGTTAAGGTGGCTTTTGTTTTGTAAGGTGGAGCTCACTATGGTTGTTGCACAGGTGATGGTAGTGATGAGTCGATGACCATTGTCAAGCCGAGATGCAAGGAAGAAGGTGGGGAAAATATTAGAAATAAATAAAAAAAGAAAAAATATGAGAAAAAGGAAATAACAAAAGAAAAAAAAAAGAAGAAAAGAAAGAACGTGAGAAAAAAGGGGAAAATAGAAAATTAAGAAAAGTAATAAAATAAAAAATAGATAAAATTAATAAAGAAAAATACAAAGTTTTATAAAAAAATTTATAAACATGCCTTAAATATTTATAAATATATATTTTTATATTGAAATTATAAAATTGAAAATAAGTTATTTAACATTTGTTCAATTTAATTCTATTTAATTCCTATGCGTGCACAAACACTCATATTTTTAATTTCAAGTAATTTTGATAAGTACACAAACATCTTAGTATTGAATTTGTTTCCTATTAATTCATTTTCCGTTAATTCCAAAATTCTCATCAATTCTTTTTTGTCCAATTTCACGTGTACAAATGGGTCCTTAATTTATTTTCTTTTTTCAAACCATAATGATGAATCTTGTGTATTTTTAGGCGGAAAGAGAGAATGGATGAAAGTAGAAGACCATTCCCATGGAAGGATCGCACTAGCCTTACCGTGCTCTAGTTGCCAGGATCTAAGAGTAGCTTCTCTTGTGGGTGGTAGTATTGACTACAAGTAACATCTTCAACCATGTTTAGGGAGTGAACACCATTCCCATTGGAAGTGGCATGTTGATGGTAAAAATAAGTCTTGCCATTGGTGAGGCACCTCAGCAGAAAAAAACTCTTAGAATGCACTGGTATGTTGGAAGCAGTAAGAAGCTAGTATGTAGGAGATGTAAGAAGCTAGGACATAGGGAGAAAACTGCATAGAAATGAAACTGAGGAAGACAATAGTGGTGCAACCTAACTTCACTTACACCAACAAACAATTTAGGTGTCCACCTGAAACACCTTGGACGGCCACCAAATTTGCTTAGTCACCTACCTAAGCAGCCAAGACCATGATGTTTGAATGAGGTCTGGCAGAAGAAAAGATACTTACGCTATTGAAAATAATTGCTGCATGGGAAACTCCCCTCAATCATTCAAGCCATGGTGGTGTCACTGTAAATTCGTTAAATTGTTGTATATGAGTGTGCCTATCATATGACTGGTGGAAGGATACTAGAAGAGCTACTACTAATGGGAGAGGACTTGGTGGGAGGGGTCATTATACATTTTGAACCATGGCTGGCCAGTTATGGAGGACTTGGTGGGAGGAATCTAATGTGATGGCTGTGTTGTCAAGGACTCAAGGGTTCCTTTGCATCTTTGGTTTAATAGGGTGGTTGGAGTGATTTTTCTGTCCCTGGTGAGGTTCAGAGAATTTTGGAAAATGTCATCTAATGATATCACCATATCCCCCAGGTCTTGCTGCTCTTCAGGAAAGAGATGTGCTGACAATTCTCACCATCATCATCATTCAAGAAAGAACTCATGAAATCTCCATTTCGAAACTTGATATCAGGAAAGCAACATCCTCAATGAACATGGATGGAAGCTAGGGTGGAGAATCCCTCACTTGCAGAGTCTAGTAGCGAATCCTTCTTTGAATGCAAGTGTGCAACATGTAGACACTGTGAATGAGCAAGGAAGAGGCCCTTCATTTGATGGTGGGTGAGGCTGGCATGACTTCTGGAAGCACGCAATCCACTCAACTCTTCCGCTGGTCAACAATCATGGGAGATTAGGTAGGAGAGGAATAAAAATTACTCTTGAGGAGAGTAGAGAACAGTAAGATTCAGAGGATGTTGTTCCAGGCAGACCAGTGTTGAGGTGCTTGGGAAGAAGGTAACAGGTGGACTGGGGCGTGGAAGTGCCAGAGGTGCAGTGGTAGACTTAGGCACCTAGGATCCCACTGTGAGAGGATGACAGGATGGAGATGGTACCCAGTGGAGGGGAGGGGAGAGAAGGGTAGCCAATGGGAGGGAACAGACGGAAGAGTTGTTAATCTCTGAGGTTTTTTCACTGTTTGTTGAAGTTGAGTGGGTTCATTGAAAAGGTCATAATATTGAAAAGGTGCTGGGTTTGCCATGCTACATCAAGAATCCTTAGGCACTCCAAGATTGGTTTACCTTCAGGTGGATAAGGACCAGATGGTGGATCAAGAATTTTTATGGTGGAGTGCTGTTTGGTTCCCAAGTGCCCAATGGGTGGTGGAGCTACTTCATGAAGCTTGTGGGAGAAAGGGAAGTATTGAACTAGCATGGAAGGAATGGTAGTGACACAGTGACATGGTTGGTGCTGGAGGGTCCGACCTCCTAGTGCCAGTTAGTTGGAATATCCCCGTACTGGTGGATGCTGCTAACCTTTTAAGCTATGGTAAGGCCCTTCAAAAGAATCCAAAAAGTCCACAACATTGCAGTGGCAGGGATGAACCTGGAAGCAGCTTTCATGAGGCATGAAGTAGTTGACAAGCTGAAGATTCTGACCATGATAAGGCTCCTTTGTGGTGTAGAGTCCTATTGGGTTGGAATTTTCAAGGTGGGGTCACAGAACCCATCCAGCAAAAATGAAAAATAGAGGATGGATGAATCATGGGTTTTGGTGGTCCCAATGAAGCAAGGGGAGCCTGTGATACATTAATGGTACTCAAGTGTTTCTACTACAGAACAAAGGTTTCAGAAGAAGGAAGAAGGGTCAGTGTCCATTTCAATATTCACTGGAGAACACAGTGCTTGGGAAGGAAAGCAACTAGGATCATGTAGTTATGGAGCATGTTTTTGAAAAGGAAGGTTCAATTGGTCCATGGCCAAGAACAACAGAGTCAGATTGTTGGATCTAGCTTGCAATGGGTGTTGGATCAGATCACAAATTGCTGCTACTAGACACATCAGCAAAGCAGCAGGCATGCCCTCTCAGATTGCAAGACAGGTGGCCTGGAAATTCTGAACTCAAATTGGCAGAAACTGGGAAGCAAGAATACAGAAATGGTTAGCTTTTGCACAGAAACTCAGATGGGTCAAAACAGCCATCGTTGAATCCATTGAAAGTACTGGAACAAGTGAAATCAGAAAAAAGAAAGAATCATGAGACAATTCAGAACGTGGATTGTAAGGAGCCTTTAGAGAAAAGAAGAATGAAAGAATAGATGCAAAAGAAGAACTTCAGGTGCTGTTAGAAATAGAGGAGTGGTGGCAGAAATCATTACAGTAGTGGCTTAAAGAGGGGGAAAGCAACATAAGCTTGTTCCACAAATGTGCTAATCAAAGAGGGCAAGTCAACAAAATTTCTTGGGTGATGATCACAACCGGATTTCACAGGAGACAAGGTGGAGGTGTGGTGTTACAGGACATCACAAGGGACTGGCTGGTGGCCACCAAAGAAGAAGATGATGTGGGCTTGGAGCACCCATGATGATGGTGTTGCAACCCTCAGCTACTCCTATCTCAGCATCACAAAGCACCCTTTGCAGCCATCTCAGCTTTGGCAGCAATGGATCAAATACAACAGACATGACATCTTGGATTGTGTTGAAAATAAGAGGAAGAAAAGGATTGTATTGATCATTAACAGAGATAAAGTCTTTTGATATAGAAGCTACATAGACATGACAATGTGCACTTAACCAATGGACTAAACCCACTTACAACATAAACTAAGAAACCGTAATATATAAATTCAACAGATTGGGTGAAGGCACACATGCTTGAAGGCTGGAATGTAATTTAGTAGTGGATGAAGCTGCAAATGCGTGAAAGCTGGACGTAGCAGTCTGGATTAATCTTCATTGTAGGATCATAAGCTGTTAGGATATAGTCCTTAGATCTGCAGCTGTGTTTGTAGTTCTCATCTTGATTTTCTCTTTTGATTGAATGGTCATGACCTTGTGTAATAGATTATTTAAAACTCACATACTTCACCACACTCATCCAACTTCTGTTCCCTCCTTACATCTACCCGCTTCTGTCTTCTCCATCTCCACACTTCACACCCAATCTCTATTCCATCCCTACATCTCTCTCTCTACGTCCTCTCTCCTTGCATCTCAATGCCACTTGTCTTGATAAGTATGGATTATTAACCATTCTTCAAATAAAATGCACAGTTAGAGAAGTTAAGTCCTTAGAAGCAAAGCTAAGGAACAGTAAGAGAGAACTCAAGATTGTCACTTTCAAAACTAATAATCATCAGTCTGTCATAATCCATCTAGAATAAATGACAATCTCTCTGCCTTACCAAGTAAAATTTCCATCTTGTTGAACCAGTTAGATGCCTTTTATACCAGTTACCAGGAAAACCAAGTTTGTGTGCTTGAAAAAATTGGCAGTGGAAATGTTATTATGTATTCATTGTCAATTCACTGTACTCTATTTGATCAAGAGGTGATTAGATGATGCTCAGAAAAAGTAGTAGGTGCTCTGCAGTAAGACATTGGGTAACCAATGACAATCCAATCATTGCACTATTCTATGACATGGTCTGAAGCAAGGAACTGCTGAAAATGGTCATTCAGTAGCACCTTAAAAGCTAGAAGATGTGTTATGGACAAGAAGATTCACTTGGGACTTTTTGCATGCTGAAATCATTTTGCCTTACCAAAAATCAAGGTCATGAGTTCTGGGCAATTAGTTGAGTCCACACTATAACCACTAGTGGTCATGTATGTAATTCATGTTTTATGTGTTGGTCAACAAGTCTGATAGATGGCTACTTTATGATAGGAACCTTGAGGCCAAATGAGTACATTTAGAGGAGAGTGTCTGACCCTTGTACTTGGGAAAGAGGAGCAGCCATGCTTCCTCTTCATTGTGTAGCCATATTTTCAAACACATGAACATAATATTTTTTCAAGTTTGTGCTTGTGGTCCATTTTCAAAAAAACTTATTGGGTAAGGAAAATTCTATGTTCTCTTTGTTTGCCTCATGGAGGAATAAGCATTGATTTCAACTTGATTTTGTATTAGAGTTTGGTAATATGATGTGTTGATAAAATTTTATAATTTCAAAGTCATGCATGTCAAATAAGGGAAGGAATATCATTTTTTGTAAACAAATTACCGTCTCAACATCTATTTTGATGTCAATTCAACAATTCAAAAAATTGACACTTGTTGGCAAAATTTTGTTGATATTCAATTCCTTGGGAATAACTACCAATATTAAAATCCTTTTTAGTCTGACAGTTGAAAAGGCAATTTATGTAGATTTTTTCGCAGATACACTCTTACCTATCCTGCAACAAGTTGAGAAGGGAGAGGCATTTCCTTGTATTCAGTTCTGGAAATTTGCAGCTGATCCTATTCTTGCTCACGATCCCTTTACATCTTTGATGTGGATTTTTTTCTCTCTTCCACTTCCATTTATGTTGTCCACAGGATCATTCCTATCTCTTGTGCATCTGTTCTACATTGTTTGTGTTGTTCAGGTATTTCTTTGTTTGTTGAATGTAGCTGGAAGAACCTCAATATTTGACGTTTTTCATTTTCTTAAATATGATTTCCCTTTCAAACTAACCTAGCTCATTATAATGTAGGCTTTGATTACATGTCAAAGAAAACATCAGTATGACAAAGCTAGTATCAATAATTCTGGTTTATATGATATTTGCATGACTGTGGGAGGGTCTAATCCTGCTGGGATGTATTTTGCTTCAAGCCATTTTGATGCTTCTTACGCATTAAATGATATGGTCCGTAAATTCACCTTTCCTTATCTCAGAAGGTGTGCATTGCTCTCTCTGTTGCTGAAATCATTATCATCAGCCTCATTCAGTGATAATCATGATGGGTTGACTTTTGGCATGGAAAATATTGCTTCCTGTGGTACTGACACTCTTCAGGCTGACATAAGAGGAGTCATCGAATTGGAGAATATGTTTCAAATTTGTTCGCTAGATATAGTTTTCAATGATAAACTTGTGCAATCTTTAGCTTTAAAATGGTGCAAACATTTTCTTCATTTCCATGAAGCTTATAAGCCTGGGAATGTGTTGTACTCCACCACTGCTGTACCTTTCTGTCTTATGCAGCTCCCACTGCTTTATCAAGATCTATTGGAGAGGTTCTTATATAACATTTTGTTTTTTGATTTCTGCATAATTTTTCTCTTTGGTGACAGATGTATTCTCCTTTACCAGGTATGTCAAAAGAAAGTGCCCCAATTGTGGAAATATCCCTGAAGAACCTGCACTTTGCTTGCTGTGTGGGAGATTATGTTCTAGCGGGAGGCCTTGCTGCAGGTTTTCATCTCCTCAACAGGGCTTTGCACATGGATTTAGCAAATTTATAGTTTTAATCATAGTTATCAAGGTGTGAAGGCACTTGGAGCCTTAACACATTAAACACATTAAGCGTGTATGCTTGATTCGTATGCATTTAGGTGCATCTAGACATCATACATAAACAAACAACCGTGCCCCCTATATATATATATATAGATAACTATAAATATTTAAAAGAAAATCCAGGAAAATAACATATAGATGCTGTTTTTTTTTCTTCTGGCAGTGTAAGTGAATGCAAAATTCACTCAACCAAATGTGGTGCTGGAATTGGCATATTTCTATTGGTCAAGGTATTTTAAAGATTTTCATTTTTTTTTGCTGGAAGAACCTTTTTTGAAAAATATCATTGGCTGCCAATTATTTGCTAACATTTTTTTTAGCTCGGTAGCTGAATATTTGATATTCCTTAATTTTTTTAAATTTCTAGAAAACAACCATACTGTTGCAGCGATCAGGTCGCCAAGCAATTTGGCCTTCTCTCTACCTGGATGCATTTGGCGAAGAAGTAAATAATCTCCATGATTAGCCCAAAATATCATATTTTTTGAACTTATTGAGATCAAGCTGTTGATTGTCATTGTTGTTATTTGATATATGATATATTCTCCTTGCTCCATTATCAGGATCATGGCATGAATAGGGGAAGACCATTGTATATGAGCAATGAGCGCTATGTGGTCCTTACAAATTTGGTAACTTACATCACTTCTCCCTTCTTTTTCATATTTCTTTCTCTCTGTTTTGTATATCCATGAACATTATGATACACTTTCTTTACAAAGTACAAAGTGCAATGTATGAGCTATCTGGAATTTTGTTTCTGAGTAGAGTTTATAATTGATTTCAATACCAATTAACAAGTATATTTGCAAGTTTGACCCTGAAAGGCACATGGAATTCAAATAATTTTCTTATAAGTTATGTAATAAATTTCCTTTTTGCATGCGTATTTTAGGCTTTTACCTTTGTATATTTGTAATAGCTACTATAAAGAAAGAGATCCCAAAAATCATTTTCATTAGGGATAAGAGTATAATATATATGTGTGGGGGGGGGGGGGATAATGGATACTAGCAAATAAATATTCATTTACCTAAATATATTACAATATTAAACATTCGTATTCCCTCTCAAGCTAGAGCATGTGTATCTATCATGCTTAGCTTTTTGCATAATGACTCAAAAACACTAACTCCTAATCCCTTAGTGAGATACTAACTCTTAATCTCTGAGTAATAATGTCTACAAATTTTTTTGAAGATTGAGTGTAGGGATGACAATTAGTTCTTTCATCACCATATTTCGTATTTAGTGAGAATCTACTTCATTGTGTTTTTTGTGTTCATAAAAAGTTTGAATATTAGTTATGTCGTGAAACAAGAAATAAAGTTGAAGTAGGATAACCCATTTGCTAAATATAAGTCTCTCTATATAAATGCAACATAACACATACAAAATACCTTAACTCATGTGGGATTAAACGTACTTACAATACAAAACCCTAATACGTATTTGTAATAGAGTCATACATAAACAAACTATTAACTAGATAAAAACGAAGATACGCATAGATAACTAAAAGTAATAACAATATTGTATTAGTAGATATATTAAGAGGCTTATACAAACACACTTCTACAAAACCTAATACAATTATCCTTAATCATCCTACAAGAGAGATTTTAATGTGGATTTTTAACATAAAATATTCCACAAACCCCAAAAGTAGTGTGAATTTTTAACTTAAGGTTTTCCATAAACCCTAAGTCTTGTAGAGAACATGCAACTTTGATGAAACAATATTGCCACAATGTTGACACTTACATGAGAAAAATACTACTAGTTGAAGATTGATAATGGAGTATTTAACATTTTCTGTCTTATTTTCTCATTTTTTTCATTTTTTTCTTGCTTTTTTGTTTTTTTACTTCCACCATTTTTCCTCTCTTGTTTTCCCTTTTTTTATTATTTTTTTCAAACTGACGTTCCCCTAATACTATTCTCTTTTTTTCATTCTCTCTCTAGCTCTCCCACTAGGTTTTCCCATATCTTTTATTGAAAAGGACTTTCCAAAATAGATCTTTATATTTTTAGGTGCCTCTACATCACTGTGTCATTAAAAGGTATTATTAACATAAACAGTTAATATAACACATACTGCAGCTATTTTCGTTTAGAAAATAGGGTGATCCACTCCACACTATTTAAGTCACCATTAATCATAATAGTTTTGAATTTTTCAAACCATGCACTTAGATGTTGCTTAGGACCATAGATTGTCTTCTTGAGTTTGCATTACTAGATTTTTCCCCTAAACAACATATCGAAGTGGTTGCTTCACAAGGACTTTTTTATGTAAATCACCATACAATAAGGTATTTGTCTGTTACAATTGAGGTGAACGGATTTTAGCATAGTCAATTTCGTAAATTTGAATAATCGAACACACTTTGTATTTGTCTGTTAACATAAGAAACTCAATGCAATTCATCAAACATAGAAAATACATAAAAAGACAAAAATCAATTGCTATAACAATAGTAGCAACAAAAAGGCGGCTTTGGTAGAAAACCTTTCACTGTGTAAAGACCATTAGAGTAAAGAACCTTTAACTCTGTGAAGACAGCAAGAGTAGAGAATCTTTAATCATGTGAAGACAATAGCAGTAAATAACCCTCAATCATAAAAATGCAGGAAAATAGGTAGATGTGATCTACATTTAGAATGTTTTTTTTGTTAGCATTATCATAATTTTCATTGCAAGTTTTCGATTAGATAAAGGGGAGAGCATGGCTTTGTGAATGTTTGAAAAAAGAGAAAAAGGTGGAAATTTAATATATCGTTAGCAAAACATAAGATCTCTATATATAAAAATTACATTAGGAAGATCAACACACTTTAAGTAATGTGGGATTAAACCTACACGTACATAATACATCAATATTCTCTAACAATAATATTTTTTCTTAAGTTGGTGAACTATTGAATTTATTTCCTAGAACTAACATAGCATTATTGTACATACAGCTTATTTTTCTATTCTATACTATGTCCATTTATGTGACCGTTTATGCGAACTTGTGCATACATGACTAATGTCAATGTGGTGCCTAGATAAGGCACCGATCCTAAGTGCTACCTTTTGTTCTTTGGGGTGTGAGAAACATGAGTTATGACAGAAAACTTTCATGTTCAATCACGATTAAGATATGATGAGTTCCTGAACTTTGTAAAAAGGACACTGTGATCCATCTTTGTTGGCGTTAGATGCTAGTATTTTGTTTAAGAAGAGTAGGACAATAAGACTAAAATACATAAGAATCCAAGAATTAAGTGGTGGAATCTAGAATGGAAAAAGAAAATGATATTTATTGATGGAGAAGTAAATTAATTTTAGAATGGAATGACTACTTGTGTTAAAATGATTTCAAGATTATTCAATGAAAGATAAGTTAACAATGAAAGATATTCATTTACTTAGATAATTAATAGAAAATTTTGAAGTTAAAAAAGAACCTCCATATAATTTTTATTGATTTAGAAAAAGCTTCTAATAGAATAAAAGAGTACCTATAAGATATATTGATATTATAATGGAAATGTATAAGAGTAACTATTATTGTTAAAACTATCATATAAGAAACTAAGAAATTTCTAATAGACAGGCTTACACCAAGGATCTTCTCCCAATCCATGCTTATTTGTCTTAAGTTATGGATAAAATAACTAAGGAAATTTACAAAGAAATACTCTAATGTATGTTATTTGTCGACATAATTTTCGTTGAAAATTTTTGAAACACAAGAAATGGGGTGAAAGTAAATTATTCTTCATAATCAAATAAGGCCAATATTTATAAAGGCTACATAGAGATAATAAGCACACCATAAGTAATGCAAGACTAAACTCACTTACAACTCATAACCTTAATTGGAATCCATATAAGCATTCATTTATTCATATACTTTAACACTTCCCCTTAAATTGGAGCATTCAGCTTGTAATAGACTCATGCATAAATAAACTATAACAAATTAAATAAGGAGATGCGTAATAATAGACAAACACTAATTAAAAGTAATAGCAATATAAAAAATGGTCAACCCTACTTAATTACACTTTAGTAAGTGTGCACACTATTTCATTGTGGACATTATTAAATCTAGTTAATATGTGAACACCTACACAACTAAGAGGTTTACACACACTCCTACACATATTAATATAGCTATCATCAATCATCTAATAAAAGAGATCTTGTGTGAATTGCTACTTATGGATAACACATAACATCGATGAAAGAACATTATTGCAACGACGACACTTACACAAGAAAAATATTAGTAATTTAATTGGATATTGATTATCTTTTTTGTCTTGCTTTTCACTCTTTTTTTCTTTCTTTTTTTACTTTCACAATTTTTTCAATTCTTCTATTCCTCCTTTCTCCTTTTTTCCTCCTTTTTTCTCTTTTTTTCCTATTTCTTTCCATTTTTCTTCTTTCCCTTGTTTCCTCCTTTTTTCTTTCATTTCTTTTCTTTTTAGAGAGTGCAGGTTTAACAAAAATAGGAATAATGATGAAGATATACAATTAGATGATCATGAAATTCATAAATGTATGATTTTAAATATTTATGGTTTATAATAAGTAGCAATGGATTAATGTTAGAAAATCGTATTCATGGGATAAAGTGAAGAAATACTTTTTGTGTGTTATTTTTTAAAATTACTATTTGTCTGGTTATACTGTATGATTTAGAATGTTGGACTATAAAGCATACATTAGTGACAGTCCTACCCTATCATTTCAATTTTCAATGGTGCTATAGTAGTGAGAACACTTGGAGGTTTAATGTTTTGCATAAACTTCGGTCTGGTAATGGTGATTTTGAGACACTACTAATGGAAGTAATACAGGGAACAAGAGGACTTAATGCCTAGTGATTGAAGCTTTCTTTAAATATAATTGTATCTAATCTACAAAAGAGAAAGATGCTTATTGATTCGCATTTTTATTGCAAGCTTGTACATGTCACATCATATGTAAGTTTTATTTCATTTGGTTAGTATCATTGTTTCCCTGATGATGCTGGTATTAAATCCAATGACAGGTGGCATCTCATGGACTTGACCATAGTTCTGAAGTTCTTCGGCGCACAAATACTAATTTCTATAGTTTTGCATAGAAATTAGAATTCTTCCAGCATGCCGAAGTCAGATTCAGGAATTTTTAAGCAATTTCTGATTTGAGATTTTCTAATATGATGTGCATTTGATTGGGAGCTTGGTCATGGTGATGCATGCATTTGCAGCTGCCAACTATGGGTTCCCTTTCGTGAAAGATCAATGCCAGGAAACTTCAAAGCAACCTGGTTGGAAAGGTGAACTCTAAGAACTTGGTATGTTTGCTACTTTTTTTTAGTTGTCTAAGCCTTCATTTTCTTTTTGCATATAATCTTGCATCTTGTTTGGTTGTTCCATTGCAAGTAAGATTCCTTTCAAGTTCTAATGATGATAACAAATCCTTGTATAATGAAGCAAAATTGTCATATATTCTATTATCCGGTAATCCACAGGATATTGTGGCTAAGATATATAATTTTGTTTGCAATAGATTTCATCATGCTACTTTGATGAATATGAATCATTACCTTTTATTTGTGTCATTAGAGGTCATGAGGCATGAATAAGATGTTAAATGGGTCCATGCCCATTCATGTCGACACAGTCAAATTACCATTGATTGACACGACATGGATTAGTGGGCTATGCTTGGGCCAACTTTTAGGACTTTTGTATTGTTTCAACATGGCCCAATTCCACAATGTGTGTCAGCATAACATGAATGACATGATTAGAGGGGAGAGGTAGAGTCAGTCGTTTAAGTGATGTGACCAGGCGGGGGGCGGTAGAGTGGGTGAGGGAGGAGTTGTCGAGTTAGATGGTAGAGTGAGGTTTTTGACGAGCATCGGCGAGGCACGAGCAGAATTGTGGAAGGCTATTAGGACTTGAGCGGCAACCACACAAGGGAAGAATTAGGCGGTGGTGTGGCTACGTGTGGAAGGTGGAAGGGCATGCAACGAGCAGGTGGTAGAGGGAGTGTGCAACAAGCATTTAGGCGATTAGAATGAGGAACAAGTGGTTGGAATGTCGAGGAACGGGTGGTTGGTGGCTCCAACAGGATGGAGGTGAGTGAGGGTTTCGACGAGCATCAGCAAGGCGATTCGACGAGTGATGAGTGGAATTGCAGAAAGGAGGAGTTGGATAGCAAAGCAAGTGAGGGTTTCAATGAGCATTAGTGAGGTGATTTGATGGGTTGCAGGTGGAAGGTCGTTAGGTGCATCCAACTCTGACATGATTGCATGTGGAATTGTGAGCAAGGCAATTCAGCAACTTGGGCAACTAGAATTGTGGAAGGGAGGAGTCAGGTGGCGTGATTGCATGTAGAAGGTGGAGGGACATGCAACAAGTGAGAAATAGAGGCAACATGCAACAGATGGCTTGAGTGATTGGAATGAGGAACGGGTAGCTTGGGCGACTAGAATGAGGAATGGGTGATTGCAACATTGAGGTACAAGCTAAAGGTGGAGGGGGTTGGAGGCGTGCAATAGGCAACCCAGGCGAGAGGGCTATGAAAAGCAGAGGGTGTGGTAATAGGCTGCAACAGTTGGAAGGGTAATGATCAACAAAATATTTTTTTTTCCTATAAATTGGGTTGAAGGGTTGCCATTCTCCTCACCCAATCATCCTTCATAATATTCTCTTATTAATTCTCATTTCCTCTCATCTTCTAAATTCTAATCTTCTTTTACGCTCAAGTCACAAAGTTCTCAAAGTTTTTAATTTTACTTTTGCAAATGACAAACAACGAAAGTCATGATCTTGGTTCTCCTTTAACTCCTACTTTGTTTAAAATGTCACAATCCATAGAAATATCTTCATCAATGTCAACAAAATCTTGAAGAACTCCTATCTAGAGTAAGTTCACAATCAATACAAAGACTATAGAAGATGCCATTACGGAGAAGAGGACATTCTGCAACATTTGTAATGTTCAACTTTTCCTACAAAAGTTTTAGTGGTATTGGTCATTTAAATAACTATATAAATATATATGAGAGTAGACATGCTAAAGATAAACCTATTTAGACCTAACTTTCTTATGCTCCTAAAGGTAGTCTTTCACCATGCAATTATGATCATAAAAAAAGTAAGGATTTGTATGCAAAATTTATTATTCAACTAATTTACCTATTAATTTTGGCAATAATAGATTTTTTAAGAAATATTTCTCAAACATATTGTTCATAATATAAGCATGTATCTATGAATACCATTAGAAAAGATATTCTTGATCTATTTAACAGGCTTAGATTTGAACTTATTAATGTTATAGGTATAATTATGATTTGCATTGTATGCACATCTAATATTTGGTTATATTATTGTAACTATTCATTATATTGATAATAATTAGATTTTACAAAAAAGATATATAGGATTTAAACAAATTGCATATCCACATATTGCTAAAAATGTTTTTTCTAATGTTCTGAAAATGTTTGATTTATATGGTATAAAAAACAAAGTTGGTAATATTATTTTTGATAATATTGTCAACAATATTGTAACAATTCTTATGTTTAACAGTAGATTAAGTCTACCAAATGGTTTTGAATTATTTTATCAAAGATACATGTATTATATTATTAATTTTATTGTACAAGTAATTATTGAAAAATTATATTGAAAATGTTAGGGACTCAATAACTTTTATCATAAGTCATGGTAAACGACAAGTAGATTTTAATTTCGTATGTAATTCATTTGGTATGCCATATAAAAACTCTATTGTTGATGTTCTACATAGATGAAATTCTTTATATTTAATGTTAAATAATTATCTACCATATAAAAATCCTATTAAATCTTATTATAATCACTTTGTAAATGATTATAGTAAAGAACTAACAGATGAGGATTTTTAAATTGTTAAATGTTTTGTTGATTTTTTAAAATTATTTTATAAAGTAGCAGTTGGATTATTTGGTATTTATTATTCTACTTATATTTATACATTACATCATTTGTATGAAATTTGTTTAGTTTTTTCATAAATATGGTAGTCATCAATTTTTTTCACCAATAGTAGATAAAAAGAAAGCAAAATTTTTAAAATATTGGGGTAAAATTACATTATTATATGTATTGAATGCTTATTTAGATCCTATGGTTAGAGTAAAATTAGTTAATAAATTAGTTAAAAGGATGCAAAAGTGTTTAAGTGTAAATTTTGGAATAACTACACAAACAATAGAGGAAAATTTAAATGAAATATTTTATTTATATACAACAAAATATAACATAAGAACAACACAAATTTCTTGATTTATGCTATCATCGTCATTAACAGAGATGGTAATAACATCATGGGCATTATTAGAATTCCAACATGAAAAAAGATGCAGATATTCCATCACAGTCATTATCTTATTCTTCTACTATTATAATTTTTAGAAATAAAATAAATTCTTTTAACATTATCAATCATCAATATCTATGAAATGAATATCTAGATATGAATTCATTCAATATAATAGATTGGTGAAAATATAAACTTTGGTTTTCCCAATTTTATCATTTATGGTAAGAGACTTATTAACAATTTCAGTGTCTTTAATAATATGTGAACGACACAATAAAAATGACATACAAAATCACATTAGTCTCTCCCCCTTTTTGACATTAACAAAAAGACAGAATCATCAAAACTCCCATTGAAAATATGTCTGAAATACACAAGGAACACTTAGCAAAAATAGAGTAATCAACAAAAAACATACATATAACGTCATAATCAAGTGATAGGCAGTCAAGTCATAAACACACATCCAACAAAGAAATAGTCAAGTCATAAAACAGAATGACATGCATAAACAAGTGGAGGAAGTTATGGAGCCGATGGCAAGGTGGCAGGAACATCCTCGGTGGTTTCTTCAATTGTGATATTCTGAATTGCTTCCATTAGGGTGTTGTGCTGGACATCCATGTTTTGGTTAACAAAGCGAATTAGATTGTTCTGTGCATCCGATTGTTGTTGCATTTGTATCTACCAAGGTTGCATGCCTTGGACTAATTTTGTGATCTTCTATAAAGTGTTCAGTCATATTGTCATAGAAGTCACTGGGCTCCCCCTCAAGATATGCATAGTAATTGTCATGTGTTTCATGTTGAGGTCGGGAGGAAGACCTAGCTAAGGTCTCTTTGCTCACAAATTGGGAATCAAGTCTCCATCTCTTCAGCAACTCTGGATTGATGTTTGTTTCTTGCAAGTGCTCCTCCATAGGTTCATCATGCTCAACATGTGGAGTGGTGTGGTGAGCTTCACTACCTTTTCTGGGTTTGAAGATATTATCTACTGTAATGGCACTCAGATGAAGATGAATCATGTTGAAAGAGTCAATGTCTAAGCCAAAGTCTTGCCATATAAAATTAATGGCCCGCCCATAAAACAGCTTGGTTTTTGTTCGACTAAGCTGATGTAGGAAAACTAAGGTCCAATTGACTTTGATTCCCTTCATAATGGCGTAGATTGCATGAAGGGTCATTTCACTCAACTCATCATTGCGACTCTTTTTAGATTAGATTCATGCATACTATATGAGCAATTATTTTTGCATCCACTTAGATTTACGATCTTATATATTTTTCTGTTGTAATGGATTGTATCATTGACCACATCATTTATTTTTTGATAAGAAAAAAGTTGTGAATAATGTGGGAGAGTGATATCTAGCCCCATGTCTGGTAAATGAAGTATGACACTGACTATCTCCTGATTTAGGTGTAGAATTTCCCCTTGCATAAAGCAGTTAAATCCTCCTTTGTCTTCTCTAAGGTTGGAGTAAAAGACGGCTACTACTTTAGGACTGACTTTATCATTGGCTAATTGTAAGAATTCTACAACCCCTTGATGTGCAAAATATTCTCGAATGTGATCCATGTGGGTGAAGTTAACATACCTTCCATACAAGATTTCTTTCCCAAAGAATATTTGATCGCATGCTTCTTTAGCGGTATAATCCCTAAAGAAATTACTATGAAAATTACTGGAGGATCCATCAACTAGTTGTTTTCCTTTCTTGGAAGAAGGATCTTTAACCTTTTTTGCCTTTGCCACCAAATATTTTCCTAGGCATCTTGATGACACTAACAGAGAAATTCGGAATATCGTTTGGAAGATCGAACGGATATCCAAATCGTTCGATACTCTGTGAAGCAAAACTGTCAAAACGGATAATCTGTTTCTGGAATTTGGTATACCATTCTAGACGGATTCCGAATAGTTTCCTGATAGAGATGTGATGATTCCAACTGAAAATGTAGTGGAATCAATCGAGAAACTAAGGGAAAACTCAAGGAACTTGCAAGATCCACTGATAATGAGAAATTTTCATTGAAAAATACGTTTTACCTCAAGATCCAAGGCAGATCTATACTACTGCGGTGAAACGTGAAATATTAGTGAAAGAAGAGGTCAAATCAGGCCAAAGGGTGTGCGAGAGTCGAAGGAGATGAGTGGGTAGGCTTGGGAACAAAATATGTTTGCTCGAGTTTGTAAACAAGGACTAAATGATTGGATGGAGGAGTTTTTACAAATAAATTTAAATATATAAAAGTTGAAAATGTAATTTTTCTTTTTTTTCTCAAATCGTAAATTTAATTTTTATGTAAATTGTGATGTATTTTTTTTAAATTATTTTGAACTTTTGTAAATTTTTTATCAAAAATAACTTTTGTAATTTTTCAATAAATAAAATAATATACTTTTTGTTAAGTTGTATAAATTGTATGTAGTTTGGTGGTTTGAAACTATTAATTTGTTAATGGTAATATATGGTTGTGGATTTAAATGAATGAAATCCCACCTTGGATGATCAATATAAATTTTATTAATATTATGTTAATTACTTAATTTTTTAATAAAATTAAAAAATAAACTGAGTCAAATACAATTCGACACAGTCAATGACACAATTGACCAGTACAAATCCAAATGGGTTGTGCTATTGGGTTTCTTCCTTCTCTTTCAGTGATGTAGATGGCCTTGCTAACAATCAAATAACATATTTCTTAATGAGAGAATACCAAGTCTATGATGTAAAAGTCATTGTCCCATTGGGGACTCAAGACAAACCCTAAAACTTGATGTGTAGCAAACAACATTGTTCCTAACAAAATAGATGGTGGGGGCTTTGTGGATGGAGTTATAAACGGTTTTTTGATGTATAATATGCCTTAACTGAAAAGGATGCAGCACATTAAAGCTACTTGAGGCCTAGGTTTACATGTTTTCTGCAAGAGAAGAAAACAATTTTTGACAGTAAACCATGGTCAGGGTATTTTCATCTTGACAAGTTCGATTCTTAGAAAAATGAGATAACTGGTCCAAAGTTGTAAATCCAAGTTACGAATGAGATTTTTTGATGAATTATATTTCTTGTTTTGGCTTTGCTTCAACTTGAAAATAAAAGTCCCAAGTCCCAACTTTGGTAAAGTTTGGAAAAACAATCTAGGGTATTTCCTATTGCAATTAAAGAAAATGTAATCACTTACGTGAATACTGTGTGTGTTCATACGGTATACTGTGCGATGGCAAATATATTGGATGGTTCAATATTAGCTATAGATTAGTACATGCACTTGTGCATAACTTTATAAACTTCCTATCATTCTCGTTGTGGTGTGAATGGGAACTCAATGGTCAAAGCTTAATTTTGTTTTTGCAAATTATTTGTAGGATAAAACTCAAACTATATTTTTGTTTTGTGCCGACCAAAGGAACTGGTGCACTCAACTCTGTGTAAAAGTTCGTTGGACTTTTGAAAAGTTACTCTCCTGGATATTTCTGCTCCCTGATGTGATTGCAAAAAGGTGAAAGTAAAATTACATATTTACATGTCATTGTCAAATGTCAATCCATGTACAAATGTGAAATGTATGTTTATTTAATGGTTCGTGCAGTTCCATATCAATGTAGTGTTTTGAATTTAACAGGCCAAGGTATGTTATGTACCTTTCATTGGGAAAGCAGCATGACTCTGGCCTGTGCTGATTTTTATGTTCATAAATACACTCTCATAGCGAAATTTTAGCACACGCCTGTCTGTTGTTCAAAAGTGATAGGTTGACACTTTTAATTTTATTTTCCTGTTTACAGCCTTCATAATGAAAGCAAATTCAATCATCTATCATATTCCTAGATGCCACCTTTGTTGCTGCCATCATTGCCAATATTTGTTTCCAACTGCCATTGTTCTTGCTCAGAAAGATGCTGCCATTGTCATTCTCGATAATTGCTGTTGCTATTAGAATTGTGTTTTCTCGTTACCACCATGCTTTGGTAATCAGGGTTTGACGTTGTGGCAGTCAAGTCTTTTTTTTTTCGACGAGTGGTAGTCAAAGCTTTTTTGTTGATCCATTATATTTAGAGGCTGGCGAGAGTGTCTTATCTATTTTTTATCACAAATATAATATTATGTTTGTTGATAATTATTCTTTTATATCTCGAGTATATCTATTGAAATATAGAGTTGATGTTCTTGATGTTATTAAAATTTTCTTTAATGAAATAAAGAACCACTTTTTTTTTTCTATTCCAATATTTTTTCATACTAATAATGCTTTATAATTTCAACAAGCTCTTTAATTACTTTGTGAGTCTTTAAGCATTATTCATCAGACCACTTGTACACATATCTCACAACAAATTGAAGTGGTGGAACGAAAGCAGCATATTTTTTATGTCACTTAACTTTAATGATGCATATAAAGGTTCTTGTGTACATGTGGTCTAATGTCATTTTGAGCATCTCCTACTTATTAATAGGATGCCATTAAGCCCATTAAGGGGCAAAATCCCTTGTATCATCTACATCTTAAGGAGTTTGTGTTTTTGGAAATGGTGAGATGATGAAAATTTTGATTTTTTATTTTATTTTATTTTTCATTATTTCTAAAAGCACAAATTCAAGAGCAAACTATTTCCTCTCTCTAAAGATTTTTAGGTGTATTGCATTTGTCCAAAATCTCACTTCTAAATTTGTTCCAAAATGCCTAAGTGTGTTTGTGAAGTATTTTTGTACATCGATGCTATAACCCTTTAAACTTGACGAAGTCTCATGTTTCAGCCTTGCCAACCTCGTCCATAAGTGTTGGTTTGCACATCTCGCCAGAGCCCTTAAAGCTTCTCGTAGTCTTACGAAAGGGTAAATAAACTTGTACCAGTCAACTTATTTGTAATTTTATGTTTCACAATCACTCAAGTCCCATTTTTCAAGGTCTTTCCTTTGCCGTTCTTTCTAAGTTTATTCCCAAGAATTATTCAAAAGCGCTCTACCACCTCGTCGGAAGGATATATAAGAAAGGTTTCGCATCTATGTATACCAACTTGACTGGTATCTTTTTCTAAAGGTGTGTTGGAAGAAGAAACGAATGTTTCAATTCACTTCACACGCGTTCATATTAAATAACAATAATAATAATAGTAATAGTAATTACAATAGCAGCAAGACACCGTTAATGACTCCCTCCGACTAGAGGAACGTACAAGCATTTTTACCCAAACAAAATCAAATGCAACGTTTGATAGAGGTAGAATATCTTTGAATTTTCATTCACTTTCTTCAAATTCTAATGTACCTCCTACGTAAAAGCAACATTTGAAGATTTGAGTTCGTTTGATAACGATCTTTTAGTTTAAATTCTAAACTCACATAAATTTTCATCATACATCATTGTTATATAAATATTTATACACAAATTTTTATCTAATAACTCAACTCCGTTATTAAACGCACCCGGTTCCATGAGAAAAGGACCAAAACCAGCACATTTTCCAGGGATGTCGGCAAACGAAATCAAATTTTGAAGGAGGTGTGTTGTTGGTATCGGATTTGGGCATCAGCGACGGCTTTACCGACCGATTCACCTAGACACATGCCACAGGCGGTTGCCCGATGGAGCAGAGATTTGGCCTCCTGCCACTTCCCATCCTTGCAAAGAACGCGAACCGTCCAACCATAACTGGCGACGTTAGGAACCATGTTGCTAGCATCCATCTCACGAATCAGCCTTAGAGCCCTAAAGGAGTTTCCTTGCTTGCAGTACCCAAGAATTATCGTGTCGTATATCACACCGTTTGGTTTCAGGGACTTGTCCGTCATCGATCTGAACAGCTGCCATGCGTCCTTCATGTTACCTCCTTGGCAAAAGCCATGTATCAGTGTTCCATACGCATGAGCATCCACCTCCAAACCAGACCTCTGCATGGAATCGTATACCGCAGTGGCCTTCTCCATGTCACCTTGTTTGGCGAATGCATCGATAAGAATGGTGTAGGTGATCTTGGTTGGACGCAACCCTCTCTCCTCCATTTCTCTGTAAAATTCGGCCGCCTCGGTTGATTTCCCAAGCCGAGAGAATCCGAAAATGAGGCAATTGTATGTGATTTCATTTGGAGAACAGCCACTCTTTTTCATCCTATGCAACATATTCTTGGCCTCCGCCAACCTCCTCGTTTTACAAAAACCATCTATGAGCACATTAAACGTCACCGTAGTCGGCACAATCCGCGCGCCCATCATTCCTCGCAATAACTTCACGGCACGGTCTACTTTCCTGAGTCTGCACAGCCCATGCACAAGCGTGTTGTAGGTGACCACATTGGGTGCGACTCCTTTGCTACCCATTTCGTCGAACACTTGGAATGCCAACCCCACGTCCCCCGCTTTGCAATGGACAGCAATGACGCAGTTGTATGTGTAGAGGTTCGGAACCACGCCATTCCTCTTCATTCGATCATACAACTCAAATCCTTCCTTCTTCCGGCCTTCCTTGAAGTACGCGTTGATCATCACCGTGTATGTAACCATATTGGGCACCAAACCGGCCGTTTGGGTCATTTCGTCGAACAGCCACCTCGCCTCTTCCAAGAACCCATTCCTACAGCACTCGGAGATCCAAGAAGTGTACATGGTGGTGCCGGGAGCTAGATTCCCACTTCCCACCGATTGCGCCAACAACCCATTTGCCTTTTCCATCTCCCCCGCCGCAAAACACGCTCTGACCATCAAACCCAAGACGGTGGCGTCCACTTGGAACTCGTCGGACATGTTCCTGAAGACATGGAAGACGGTGTCGAGCCGTTTAGGGTTGAGGTGACGGAGGAGGAGGAGAAGGATGTCCTTGAAGGTGGTGGGGTTGGGACGGAGGTCGCGTTGCGCCATCCGGTCGAGGCTGAGGAGGGCGGAGTTGGCGTTGCGGGATCGGAGGTGGGCGTCGAGGATGAGATCGAAGATGGCATGGGTGGGAGGAGGGTGCGAGGACTTCAGCAATGCCTGTATTTGGCAGAGAGCTTGACGTCGGTGATGGCCGGTGACGGCGCGGATCATCGTCTATTTTTGAAGGGTAGGAATGAACTCTTGAGATCTTTAATCATGATCTTTATAGTATTATTGTTTAAATTTTAATATATAAATTTTTATTATCTTAATTATTATATAATTTTGACTTTATCTTTTTATTATCTTCATTTTGGCAAGCAAAATATCCATAAATCTTATATTGGAAATATTTTAAACTGGCATACAAAAATAAATTAATGTGTGAATTCAATAATCCAACTAGTTCACTGTTTAATAGATATTACCTCACAAAAATCAACATGGATGATATTTTCTCATTTTAAAAACACTTACGGGAGGACTTGTGTTTTTGAAAATAACGAAATAATGAAAAATAATAAGTTAAAATTTTTAATATTTTTAATATTTTTCATCATTTTCAAAAACACAAACCCCATTTTCATAAGATGAAATTTCCAACAAAATCAATCATTTCCAAAAAAGAACTTAAAAAACATGTTAACGCTATCTCATGCACCATGCCAAGCATCATGATCTCACCATTTTTATCAACTCATCCTTACTACTTCCCATGTTGCAAATTAGATTCTACAAAATCTAGAGAAGCCATCTTAGCAAATCCTGTACAACACACATTTTCTAAATGCATACAGAATCCAACACCATTCACAAACAGAAGACAAATCATTGGCACAAGCAAATATATATGTTTGTCCAATCAAAGAAGCAACGGGCAGGTTTTGTTCTGCACCCTGCAGATAGCTTGATCCCAGGATGAAATACACTGATGGACTACATTAGTATACCATCTATAACACAATAAATAACGTTAGGCAAACAATATAGATAGCATTGATTTGCTCGTCATCGTCAGCAGCAAGAGGAGAGGTAGATATTTCCTTTCATGAAACGTAACTACAACTAGAACCACCTGCCAAGAAAAGCAACAGCATCAAGGTGGCACCTAAGACTTTAATGAATTATTCATGAATCCGAAAGCACGGCAGGGTCTGAGTTTACTTGGATCAGATGATGTGATGATGCCGGTTCCACCAAAGTAGCAGTTGAAGTCATGCCGACCCTTGGACTGATAGTAAGTGTTCATGGCATAGGAAGCATGAGACTGCAAGGTGTCAGGGACGAAGCAAGAGCCACCTGCCTGGATGGGCTTGCAGTCCACACCATTACTGCAGGCATAGTCGATGTTCGCCTGCAATGCCACCACGGTTGTCCCAACCTTTGCCACACACCATTTCTTGGATCCCGACACTGGTGTAGGCTTCACTGTCTGCAACACGAGAATATGCATCAAACACCAGCAATGCATATGTATTAAAATTTCAAGTTAATCTGTGTTAACTTCTTTGAAATTTTTATTAACAATTCCATTGTTGAAATTTAAGAAAAATTACCAAATTTTTAAAATTTCAAATCAAGGACTCATCTAATTGAAATAAAAAATTTTCCTTGAATCTATAGTTTATATCTAGAAACTTAATGCATACAATTACCTGTACCACTAACAACAACATCTTTAAGAAAGTTCTTTAGAAACATCTCTGAAGAAACTAATGTATTTTTCGTATCAATTTCCATAACAAAGATTCTCTTACAAATACTTCAGACAATTACATTTTTGGATTTATAACATTTTTACATTCATGCGAACAGAAGAAAGCCTTGTGAACAATTCCTTCACCAAATAAATCCAACGAGCACAATACTGTATGGACTAGTTGAAGCCTAAATTGGGTTGAATTGAGAACTACTGTCTAGTTTTTGGGTGAAGCCGTCCTAGAACAACATCAAAGAACATCAAAACTGATCATGACCTGATAGAGCATCAGAAGAGGGCAACCTTAATTAGGATCAAGGTAGACAACAATCTGAATTGATGTATTCTACTTCTAAGTTCTTTCCTCGCACTTTAACTGACATACATAGAATGTTTGTGTCACAAAAAACCAAAGAAAAAAATATGCAGTCAAATGGAAGTTCTAGAATATACTTGAACATGTCTAGAAGGAAGAACAAAAACATTTCCCAGTCAAATTCTCCCTCAATAATGGAAAAAGCAATGAGACAATTAGAATTTGTGATTGAAACCAAAAAAATATACCTCTGAAAGGAAAGTAAGAACAAACACATCATGTACTCAGACTTAGGATCCGTTTATTGCAACAGTTAGTACCATCGTAACTATTTACTAGTACCTCAACTTTTTACACTACATTTTATCAAACAAAAAACTAAATCGAACAATTCTTTCTGTGCATCTCAGCTTTCAGATTTTTCATTTTTCTATTTGCAAGTTCACCAACCCTTCCCCATCCAACCGCTCTACCTTTCGTATTGTTTTCCCTTGAGTATTTCATCGAACAGTTCGTGGGCACGGATGTCGACGGTTCGACGCCATCACGCAGAAAGGGGTCAAGATCCAGACCAGACGTCTTTTCCCGAACCACTCCTCCCTGTCGCGACAGGAGGAATCGCAACACGAGGTACGAAGCAAAAGCGAACAGCTTTTTCCGACTTTTCTACATTCGGAAGTCACGTGACCGTGCGCGCGATGCGAACGTTCGAGCTCACCGCCCCCCGCTGAAATACAGTAACGATTTTCCAATTTTATATAAATTTACATATATTATTATATAAATTTTTATCTTATAATTTATTATAAAATTTAAATGTAATTAATAATATAATTTGACTTCCAACCCTTCGGTACATTTAAAACGAAAATAAGTCGTTATTAAATACATTTGAATTTCACTATTCTGTCGCAATCTACCGAAACCAAAAAAACATCACGACTCTTAGATTTTATTTATTTTCACATTTTTCGCTGTAATCTACGATAACATTTATTAAATAAATTTAACATTTTACGTTAAAAACTTATATCAAAATAATTACATTATAAATTATATGATTTAAAAAAAAATATAAACATTAACTTACTTAATTATATCTTCTAAAGAAATACATCTTTAACCTTATTTATTTATAAAGTAATCGTAATATACATTTATTTTTCACCATACACCGTAATATACTACAATAATATTTACCAAAATTTAATATTTTATATTAAAATAATTACACTGTAAATCATATAATTTCTTTAAAATAACGTAAATTTCAAAGGTATTTTTGTCAAATCACGGAGCAGGGAAATTCAAGCGAAAACCGCGTGAATCCCCAAAACCGCGTGAATCCCCAAACCACCACCTTCCTCCCGTTTCCCGCCCAACCCATCAAGCGAAAAAATACAATTTTTTAAAAAAAAACGGCCAGGATTTGTAATTATTAAATAATAAAATAATTAATCGACCACTAACTACACTATTATATCGAAAAAGGCATTGGAAACTGGTCGGTCAGTGTTCGGTAATGAAAAGTTTTTTTTTATAAATAAAGTATTTTTTACTACTTCGCTATCCTCGTCGTACTCGCAACTCCAACAATTAATCAAAATCTTAAACGTAAAGAAAACTATTATTATAGAAAAAATAAACTATTGTAATTGGTCTAATGAAATATCTGATTTGATTAATCCGCAATGAAAAGTAGCTTTGCCAAAAAATTGAAACCGACGAAAGTGTGGAACACCTTTCCATGAAAAAAATTAATCCAACTCTTATCAAAAAAAATATTCGGAAAAAAAACAAAAATCAGAAATTGAAGCACTGAAAAAAAAAGAGGCAAGGGCAAATCAACAGGTAACGAAAAAAAAAAACCAGAGACGCAGAGGCAGAAGAAGAAGGCAGGAGCAGAAGAAGAAGGCAGAAGCAGAAGAAGAAGAAGATGATGATGATTCGAGTGTCGTGGATTTTCTTACTCCGGCGCGCATGAGGCCGACGTCGTAGACGGGAGAGAGGTCGGGCTGGAACAGACCCCAGTTCCTCTCGGCGGTAGGTCCGGGCTTGAGGTTCTCGTTGAAGAGAGAGAACAAATACAACTCGAAGGTTCTGTTGGGCATCAACGGCGTCCCCTTCCCGGAGTTCACCAGCCTGACGAGGTTGCCGTTGTAGTCCCTGGCGTCGTCGACGGTGACGCCCACCTGACCCTGCTCACCCGCCGAAGGCCACCCCGTCTCCCCTACCGCTATGTCGACGTCTCCGTACCCAAGTCTTTTCATGGCGCAGTGCACCGCGTCCATCTGCGCCTCGAACATGTTGGTGTAGGTTATCCCCGTGGCTGGGTCGTGGATGCCGGGATTGGGCCGGAAGAGGGCGTAGTCGAGGGTCTTGGGCGTGTAGCCAAAATAGGGGTAGGGGTTGACGACGAAAGGAGTGTTGGTCTTGCGGTGGAAATCGAGCATTGGGGCGAATATGACCCTGTCGTAGACTCGCCGGAACCGGCCGGTGGAGGGGGGCTGCGACGCCGACAGGATGCCGAGGGAGTGGGGGGTGGAGACGCGGATGTGGGGGAGGCCGGACTTGAGGAGGGCGGTGTGGATGGCGCGCATAGCGGGGACGAGGTGGGCGATAAGGCTCTTGTCTGCGGTGGCGAGGATCTCGTTACCGACGGCTATGAGTGTGATGTTGGTGGCGGGGGTGAAGGGAAGGACGTTGGAGGCCAGCCACTTGCGGGCGGCAGGAAGTTTGGAGAGGGAGGAGACGAGGGCGTTGGGGACGGTGACCACGACGGAGATGGGTGTGTTGGCGAATGCCCGGATGAGGTCGGGGTTGGAGTCGAAGAGCTTGACGGAGGTGATGTAGGTGTTGTCGCGGAGGAAGGCGGCGACATGGGTTGGTGAGGGGAGGTTGTTGCCGAGCGTGCCGTAGTTCACGCCGATGGAGAGCGACAAGGCGGCGGCGGCGGCGGAGAGCAAGAGGATGGCGGAGAGGAGGAGAAGACCGCATTCTCTTCTGGTCGCCATTTCGAGAGAGCAGCGGATGCTTTCGGGTTGGCTGCAAGCAAATGAACTGTCGCATTTATCTGTGTGAAGCAAATAAGCAGATACGTGTCAAAGTTTTTTATTTTAAATATTATCACTTCGTTTGTTTTAAATTTTTTAAAATTACCTCTTATTATTATTATTATTATTATTATTATTATTATTATTATTATAATATAAATTTTAACACATAAATTTTTATCACTTAAATTATTATATTATATCTAAAAAAAAGTTATCTCAAATTCTAAAATACACTCTAAGACATTATTCACAAGACTTATTATTCCTAACTTTTAAAAATATTCTTAATTTTTATTATTATCTTCACATTCTTTAATATACTTTTTTCATTATTTTATCATCATATTTTCTATCACATCAATATTTATATATTTAAACAATATTCTTTTACAGTTTAATTAAAATAATCAAATATATTTTAAAAAATAAAATGTCGGTAAATTCTAAAAAAAAACAATCTAAAATTTTCAAAAATAAAAAACAAAATCTGAAAAAATGTAAAACGAAAATTCCCCGTAAAATTTGAAAAACCGAAAAAAAATCAAAAATCACGAAATCACAAAAATCCGAAAAATGTCCCGAAAATAAAAAAATAAAATCACGAAACAGATCCTTTCCTCTTCCGCAACGAAATCCAGAAAACAAAAAACCGAAAATAAAAAAAATCGAAAATCACTCCGTCCCTTTGCTCTTCACTGACTGGAACATGTTTTAAATTGGTGGAAGCAAAAATTACTTATTTTTTTAATATTATTAATAATGATAAATGATTTATTAACAATTCTAGTGTCTTCAGTAGCTTGTGAATAGATTTTCAGCATGAGTGACAACGTGCTTAATGACCGAAGATGTAAGCTTAAACAAGATATAATAGAAGCATTAATGTGTGTAAAAGACTGAGAGTTTGCTGTACTCCGTGAACAAGATTAAGTTGAAGATTTTACTGAGAAACTTACAAACTTAACTATTTCATAATTAAAATAATTTTATTTTTATTTTTCAATTTGTAATTTTTTAAAAATTTAATTTAATTTTGTTGTAAAATTTGTTTAAATGTAATTGTAAATTTGTAATAATGTAAATATAAAATACGTAATTCATTAATAAATAAAAACTTAAATTAATTATATGCATTGTTGTCTAACTATCTCATTTATTAAGTTGTTAAATACTTGATTGTTGAATTAAATTTAAATATTGATGGTTAAACGATCGTATGCACAAGCGGGTGAGCTGGGGAATTATGCCTGGGTCGGCAGTCGGCTTGCAATGCCAAGTCCTGCTGTCCCACCTGTGGGGGAAGGTAGTGCAGGCCGGTAAGGACCGTGGGGTGAACGGTCGCGTGAGCAGGAAGGGGGTGAACCGTGAACGGGTCATGCGGCCGGCGAGGGAGATGGGCCACCGGGTCCTGGATCGGCTCCCAGGTCATTGGGCCGATTGTCGGGTCGCAGCGTCAGGTCCTGTGAAGAATCATGTTGGTCAAACTCGTGTCATTGACCAGCACGAATAGTGTTTTTTAGTGCCACGGGCCGTGCCTGGGCTAGCCCATTGGTGGTGTGGGTCGTGTCGACACAAAAATCATGTTGTGCCGGCCCGACACGGCACGATTGACAAGTCTAGCTCTCCCGCTGGCCGTCCATGGCGACGGATCTCCCCAACTAGCTGCCGAAAGCAATGGGGGAAGATGGCAGAGGGATCGTCAGCTCATCTTCTCCCTTCCTCTTCTCAACCACTCATTCTCCTCCTTCTGTTTGCCTCTAGATCTATAGTAAATCTGCCACAATGGCAATGCCTTCCTCCCCCACCGATGCCAAGTTCCTATTCTGCTCCAAGAAAATCCTTGAAATCGATTCCCCCTACAGCAGATTTGCCACCAAGCTGGAGATTGAGCAAAAGAAGGAGGAGCTTCAGCAGCTCGTAGACAAGGCGCAACATCAGGTAACATGCTTCTCAAAAAAGAGCGTTCACTGCGATGAAAAATCGATTTTTCCGCAGGTCTCAATGAACAAAGCCTAAAATAACTTTTAAAGTTAACAAAAATTATCCTAAAATACACCCTAAAATAATAGCTTAGTGTAGACTTGTCAATCATGTCGTGCCGGCCCAGTACGACACGATTTTTGTGCTAGCCCAGTCTGGCACAATTTTTGTGTCGGCACAGCCCACACCACCAATAGGACAGCCTAGGCATGGCCCGTGGCATGAAAAAATACTATTTGTGCTAGTCAATGGCACGAGTTTGACCAACACGATTCTTCTTAGGACCCAGCACTACGACCTGGCGGTCGACCCAATGATCTAGCAGCCAATCCAAGACCCGACAACCCATCTCCCTTGCCGACCGCACGATTCGTTCACAGTTCACCCCCCTCCTGCCCACACGACCGTTCACACCGCGGTCCCTGTCGGCCCGCACAGCCTTCCGGCCTTCCCCCTCGAGCGGGACGGCGAGACCCGACACTACGAGCCGGCTGTCAACCCAATGACCCGGTTGCCAACCCAGACACAGTTCCTCAGCCCGCCCGCCCGTGCATACAACCATTCAAGTGTTCAACCATCAATATTTCAATTTAATTCAACATTCAAGTATTCAATAACTTAATAAATGAGACAATTAAACAACAATGCATATAATTAAATTAAGTTTTTATTTATTAATGAATTACGTATTTTATATTTACATTATTACAAATTTACAATTACATTTAAA
>JAMKPZ010001015.1:0-15413 GCA_024699675.1 Amphibolis antarctica | reverse complement strand
CCACACTTAATAGGTATAAAAACTTTATTGTTGACATAATTAGACTCAATCAATATAAAGACATCTGCACATACTAAGAGGTTTACATACCTACAAATACTAATACAAGAACCATTCAATAAAAGTGATAAAACAACATTATCCAATATCAAGACTGATTTCGTGAAAGATAAAAAACTTTGATAAAACATTGCAACAACGTTAATACTACTTGCATGAGAACAATATAACTAATTCGTTTAGAGGTTGATAATGGAGTATTAAATACTCTTTTTTGTCTTGTTTTTCTCTCCTTGTTTTTTCTTTCCTTTTTGTTAATTTCCATCATTTTTAACATGCCTATCTTTTCCTTTCTCTTCTCCTTTTTTTGTTTTTTTTAACTTCTATTTTTTTAACATGTTATCCCTCTCTCCCTTTATTCTTCTTTTTTTCTTTATGTGCTTGACAACCTTCTTCCCATTCACAACTTTTTTCTTTCCCCTCCTTCCCCTTCATTTCCACCTTCAACAACAATTGCAAGTAGTGTGTTGCAAGGGTTCATGAGGTGATTGAGGGCTAATGCAAGGTGATGAAATCATAGCAACAGCAACAGTCACTATCTTCTCTTCGACACATGAACCACAGTCACCCCCATCTTGACTAAGGGTGATATTGGAGTGGTGACATAACAAATGGTAACAGTGAGAGCAAGGCTCGGATCTGGAATTTTCTTTTGTTGATTCTCGATCAACTCTTCTCCCTTGGGAAGGATGAGTGGCCAGGGGAAAGGAAAGGGCAAGAGTCCATGAGAATGGCAGGTGAGAGGCCATGGCAGCTAAACTAAAATCAAAATCCTACTGAACTTCAAAAGAAAACCCACTAGAAACAAAAGGAAACTTAGAGAACAAAGAAAGGCCAAAATAAGCAAGAAAAAAATCAAAAGGTGACAAGCAATTACATCCACACCAAAACATCCACATCACCCAACTTGCCTTGGTTCTCCACCAAGATCTTGTCCACTCCATCACACATGTGAACACCTTAGAAATGGAATACAGTTTGTCATGATACCTTATTATTCCTTCCCAACCATCATCTCCATCAAATTGGATGAAGAATAATGCACTAGATTTTATTCTGAAACTTGTTAATCCCTCTTCTATTTCCTATCTCCTCCAGAATTCTTGCATGACCCGAATACCAAGGGCATTTAAAGTGAACCACAAACACTACTGCATATTGAAGGACATGCAAATAGTACATGCATTGATGCCTCCTCATGTGTCCACAAAACCTACATATGCTAGCCACAGAGAATCCTTTCTTTTAAACAAACACTCCATTGTGCCACCCTTACCTAACAAAAAATTGAACTTGAGCTTGAGACCACCACAGGTCAACACTTGATGCAAAATTTTGATTGAAAAGAAGCCCTTGCTTCTCCATTGCCACACCTGAAAAGGTAACCTCCGTTGAGTACTTACATTAAAAAGATTGTTTGGAAAATTGTTATTGAAGTTAAAATTGTCCTGATATAAATCCGTATAAGGAATATCCTTTGAAGTTACAACTCTTGAGAGATCTCAATGCAATATATCAAAATAAAAAAGGACAATACCTTCTAATAGTGCCTGTAAAAAACAAATTATATAAATATTTAATTCAATGGCTGAGATCAAATCTCACCTTCTACCTTAATTGTAGAACAAATCTCCCAATCTCAACAAAGTGCCTGAAATAATATGATGCAATTTTATTTTTTTTTAAATCAAATAATAACTTAAATTTAAACACTTATATAAAAAATCCATTGCAACAGTGATCAATGAAATATTCTAGACATTCAAACATGTAGAGCTGTAGAACATACATGGTAATGGATTTTCAATTAAACATGTTAATTAAGAGGGCATTCATGGATAACTTTTTTCAATTTTCAAAATCACTCTCAACGTCATTATTACTACACAAATTCCAACATATAAACTATTATCATCTAAATTACTATACAATTAAAACCAACTCCAGCTTCAACTCTTTTCAACTTCCAGAGTTAAAAAAACTACTTGCCAATGCACCTACGATATTGGACAAGTGTTGTTTATAAATGTTTTATCAAAAGATTGCCTTTTTAGTTTTGAGGATTGTTGTCATCAATATTTAGTCTATACACCTTGCACGCTATTATGTGTTGAACAGCATGCATAGATTGCATTTCTAAAATGCTCATCTCAGGAGAAAGATACGATGAAAAATGAAAAGGGCAATGTGAAAAATCTCAAAGGCAAGAGCTGGTGGCCTTCAAATGTACAGTACCTATTCTTCCGTGGGGCATTTCAAGGCAGTGAACGAGTTGCCAAGCTGCGACTGGCATGCATAGCATGCGTCTGGCGTTAGTGACTTGAGGAAGGGCTGGCTTAGTTTCAGGACAGACACTGCATTCAAGACCCTAGCACAGAATCTCCTAACACCCGCACGTCTGGACTGTTTCTTGGGTAAATTACACAGCATCTTCCCCATCATCTCACAAAGCTGAGGTAGATGCTTCCTCAAAAACTTGGATTTCCTTGATACATCCTTTTCAGATTCCCCTTTCTTTACAGAAACACATGATTTCATTACACCATCCACAAAATCAAGCGCTTCTACCCTCCGAAATTCTGACTTTGTATTACCCATGTTCTCTAAGAGGAAGCCGAAGAGCCGGTGCCAAATCCACGGATGCCGCTGTATCACCTCTTTGACAAACCCAGGCTTCACGCGAGAATTTCTGCAAGTGAAATAATCAACCAGAAAGTCCTGGAACATTCTCACAACATCCTCCACTTGGGACTCCACAAAATTTCTTGAGTGAATTATCTTCAATATCCAAAGTGTGGAATTATTTGCAAGCAAAGAAACTGATTTCAATCGGGCTCTAGAGCCTAACTTGAGGCTCTTGTCCAGCAACTTTACAAGTGTGGAGAATTCAGTTTCATTGGCCCTTGGGTACTCCTTTGCCTTGAAAATTTTCTTGTGCAGAATTCCCCAGATACGCTCTCCCAACTGCTTACAACCCTCCCCTGAATGATAATTGACATATGCACGAACCAGGTGTGAGAATATCGTAAAAACTTGATGTTTCCCTGCAATGAAGGAAAATAAACAGTAAGGTGGATCAAAATAGTGCTGCAGAAAGCAATATTGTCATCGTCCTTCCTGCTGTTTTCATAAAATTAACTGCAAAGTAGATCAGAATTTAGTTGATAAAAGTAGCATAAAGCTAACACTTTGTGTTGGGATGGTATGCTACCTGGGTTCCTTTGCAAGTATATCTCTAAAAGTGAGAGGATGCGAAGCTTGAAGAGCATAAGTTGGGAGGAAGCAGAATCACCCCCAGATTTCTTCAGGAACTGAGTAATATAGGAGTCCATCCGGAACATTGCCTCATCATCCATTTCTTCTTCATCGTTGTCGGTTTCCTCTGGTTTTTCAGTTTCTTCCATATTAGTAGTATCATCATCAGCGGAATCAATGGCCTCATCATCACTGGCATCCTCTGCATCTTCTACTTCAAGAATGTCTTCATCATCTTCATCATACTCATCACTCTCATCTGTCTGATGCCTTAACGGTTTCAGATCTTTTTTTATGATACGCAACATCCGAAGCAGTCCAATGTCTGTTATTTCATTACAAAAGAACCTAAAAACCTGTAAAAGAAGATCCAGCTATATAAGCAAGGCAAAGACAGATTTTCATGTGTTTCATAGACAGCTGCAAACCAAAAATTAGGAAAATAGTTTCTCCTAGAAGAATGCACCAGTTGTAAGCTCACAAACATATCCATTATTCAAATTAAGTAAAATAATTTCAATATGAAAATGATATTACTCTGAAATTGAACTTATAAGCAGTCTTACCTACACAAAATGCATGGTTACCAAGGCATTAACCAATATATCAGTGGCACCTTGGTTGCCCCAATGATCTGCGGCATAACTATAGTTTATTTCCCCTACATAATTTTTGGATAATGTACATTTATTACCGTACATCTATTAAGCATTTACCATTATCAAGTTGCAATGTACAAACACAAATCAAATACAAATACAATACAATGAGATTTTTAAATAAGTAAAAGAAATATTTGGAAGAATAAATAAATGGCTTGGCATTAGAATTCCTAGACATATATCTATTGGAACCTATGTGGGTGCCTTCATAAGTGCAACATCTCATATGTATTTGCTCTTTCAACATAAATGTGGTACTAATCAGAGTTGAAAATTTACCTGCTCAATGGCAAAACACATTCGGGCACTTGCCTGAGGTAGCAATGAAAGTAAAGTGTCCACAAGGACATCCATCATATCAGGCAATCCATTTTCCTCTCCATCAAACTCTTCTTCCTTCTCCTCCAACAAATCACCCTCAAAGGACCCAGGAAATGCCTTTCTGCAGCATATAACCAGCTCAGAGGCTGCCTCTGAAAACTCTCCCGGCTGAAGAAGTACTTGCAGAAGCAATTGGATCAGCAAATACCGTAAAGCACGCAACTTACTGGTGGCAGCAACCCCAGCTTCAGTTTTCCTTTCCTGCAGTAAGGAAAAGTGTACATCTGGATCTAAGAAACAACACAATTTACTTTATAAGAGATTCAATTCAACAACATTAGAACGAACAAAAATGCATTTATGCACTTTGATTCCACACACAAAAGCATTGAAAGTTGGAATGAACAACAAGAGTCCAGAAAAAAAAAAAATCACCATTTTGATCTTTGTCCTATATTTTCATATAAAGAAAACCTGAAAGTCTTCCCAAATCTCACAAAAATGTTAAATCTAAAGTCATTTTGGCCAATATCTTTGCTCTCCTCTAATAATCAGTTCAAATCAATTTATCACATAATTGCCAACACCAGGCACTTCTCTCTCCTAATATTTCAAATATGTTTGTTGCCATGGTGCATGAACTCACAAGATTCAGCCTCATTAATGAATTTTTCAATGTAAAGAACATGTTAATTTACAAAATGTTTAAGAATACCTGCAAAATTCTTATGCCTACTTGAGCTTTTTGGGCCCATGGTCTCTCACATGCAATGTTCATAATACTTGCAGAAAGAAAGATGCTAAAACTTGCTCAATTTACATACTTGAGTAGCTTAGTTCACAGAGAAATTATTGAAAGATTACCCATTCCTCTGCAGAGGAACATTCAAAGATAATGGCAATGTTGCATATGATTGTTGGTGTCTTCATGCTGAGGGCAACACACGAAGTTTTAGTGTTGTGCAAGTGAGCAGCTGGAAAAACAGTACAAAAATAACAAGGCATGGTAGGCATATGCAAATGGGGAAAAAAGTCATCATTTGTTTCTCATTTTTATGAAATGTATGTGTTCCATTACTATTATAATGTTGAGTTATTAGAAGAAAAGTATATGATATACGTAATAAGATCAAGGTATAAGAATAAGTTCTATATGTGAATGCTCAGATTGAAAATCAGCACTAAAATAGCAAGGCATTGTAGGCAACTGCATATAGGAAAAAAGTTATTCCTCATTTTCCATTTTGAGGAAACGTACACATGTTCCATTACTGCTATAAAGTTGAGTTATCGAAAGAAAATGATATCAATTCCCTAGGTAACTGATCACAATTGCATAGAAACTATATCTTGCACGAATTTATATTTTAAGCTAAAATAAAATCAACAATTAAAAAATATGGCCCTTGGATGATAAAGTGTATTTGAAAAGGTAAAAGGGAGGATAAAGAGAGATACCTCATGAAAAAGTCTTGTTTCCACCTCTTGCAATTTCTTGAATGCCTTTTCATCCTTAGAGTTCAGTGTCCGAAATAGCGAAATGGAAGGAATATTACATAATGTTCTAAGCATACGGGCAAAACATGACACAAGATCATTTTTCTCAGGATTAGCAGATGATGTTCTTGGGTCATCTCCTTTTTGGGCATCTTCCATTACAAACTGCAGTTTCTCAATACACTTTCTGCACAGTGAAGTGGGAGTGGCAGTCTTTGGCCATTTTAATGTCTCTTGCAGCTCAAAGGAGGTAACTTCATTACCTAGTGAGGCAGTAAACAATCCCTGAACAGTCAGAAATTTCATAACTTCAGTCTGCAAATGATATTTCTCTTCTTGGAATGCTGCTATATCTTCACGTGGGAGTTTCATTTCAGAACAAAGCTTTACATTTTTCAACACACGAGGAAGTGTGTTGATGGTCCAATCCTTCAAGAAATCTGAACTTCCAGACATTAATGAAGGTGGCTCAATCATGTCTTTTTCAAAATTGTCGTCTCCATTCTGACTCTGATCTGAGAGTTCATTTGATAAACCTTGTTCATTAACAAATAGTTCAATTAAACTTCGAACAAACTGCCTGCAAGCTGGACCGGTTTTGAACGTAGCTATGAATTCTTCAACTGTATGTGTGCGCGTAATGCAATCAAACCTACCACCACTGTGCTTCTGCAGGGATACTATAATTGCAACCATCCGCTCAGTATCCTTACCAGCCCAATTAACTAATTCTATTAAAAAACGTTGTGCAGCATTGTACAGCCATGTTCCTTTAGTTGATAGCACATCCATTAAGCATTGGATAAGCTTGTAGGACAGGACAATATGAATACTATGTGCAGGAAATCTTGGAAGAAGCATCAATACGATATTGAATGCCAAATGTTTCCTGTCATGAGATGATGCCAGAAGTGATCCTTCAATAACCACCTCGGTAAAGTTGTGAATATTTTTAGTAAGATCTTCAAAGTAGCTTCCCTTTTTAGCTTTCTTGTGTTTCTTAGTAGATGAAGACAACATTATAGTCTCATCTCGGGATATCACACTTGGGATGAGAATATTTATTATCACAGGCCAGAGGCTGTGAACTCGAGGTTGACAAAATGTTGATGCCTGCAAAGTCAGTGGACATTAACCACAGTACACTATAAATTGAGTAAATTGAATATACTTTTGATCACTTATTAATGATTGTAATTATGTTATCGATGATACTTTTGATCACATCAATATATTTTACTAATATTACATCAATAATATATAGAAGTTTTTTGCAAGGAAAAACCCTTAAAATACCTTAAAAACAAAGGTTTAATAAACAGATCTGCTTAATTAGGAAAGCTTAGGAAAACATCAAAGACCTAACCAAATCACACATTGATATCTAGGTAAGTAGGCACCCACCCTGATAAGTATGATTAAAATATTACCTCAAAGCAAGGAACGAGAAGAGATAGATGCTCCCTAGAAAAGAAGTTGTTTATAGCAAATGGCTGTGGTAAGAGTCCGCCAAAAATCCCACCATTCAGAGTAACTCTTTCTTGAAGCTTCAAGGCAAGGAGTAAAGCATCTGGCTGTTTTTCACTAGCAGCTTTCTCATACCACTTATTCATGTTCTCAGATTGGAGAACATGGTGTTGTACACCTTCAATAGGGAGCTATCAAAGAATCGAAGGCCATGTTAGCACATAATCAATATAATTTCCACAATAAAAGGAAAATTTAACAAATTAGTACAATCTGATTTGTGTAAAGATTATACCCTAAGGAAATTAATAAATTCATTTTATAAAATGGTAAAACAGGGAAATGCAATTCCAAGAAAAATCCTCCGAACTATACCCAATAAAAAAGAATATTCTAATTTGTTAGTTACGTAAATATCTTCTTCCAAGAAAATACCCGAGAAAGCATTGAAATAAACCAAAACAATCAACAAGAATTATCCTCAAATTCTGAGCCAGCAAATAGAAAATATAGACCAATGACAACAGGAATGTACAGTCACCACAAAATACAAGAAATTGTGTTGCATGAACCTTATCAATCAATTCCAGAATGACTAAAACAGCAGGCTCCTGGAGGTATTGTTTCTTTCCTGCAAGATATGTGACAAGTCCTATGAACTCTTCAAGGCATGATGTGTTTTTGTCAAGCAATGACTCAGTAGCCATCCTTCCGGACCTGGCAAGAGCTCCAAAAGCGAATAAGCGTCCCAATAGGCCATCTCTTGCTTCCTAAGATGTCATGACTCATGAGCAAGAAACTGAACATGATTAAATGATAAAAATTGAAAACAGATCCAGTAAGTATTTAACTCACCTGACCCTTTGTTGAAGAAGACACCTCTAGCGATTTTACCATCAATTTCATTACAGAACTCACTCTGATTGCAGGAATTGTGGCGAGAACAACAGTTAAGGCCGTCGCAAATCCTTGTCTTGCACACTGAAATAAAACCAAAATGGGAAACATCATGTCTTATTATTAAACACTAAACCACAAATTGGAATTTTTATAGACGCCAACGCCACAAGGACCACTTGCCCTATCAAAAGGTAGGGATGTGCACGTAACGTGACGTAATTCTGATTAATCGAGGAACCTCGCAGGAAATACATCTAATCTATGAAGGAGGCGGCGCCGATGGGCATACTTGGACAACATACCTCTCTGGAGGAAGAAACACCACGAATCAGCCTCCTCAATGCATATCTCATGGAAGGCGCACAGTTGTCAAATCCATCGTCCTTCTCCTGGGCCTGCATTGGCGCCACAATTGGCACCGAATCCTTGCCCTTCTCCTCCCCGATCCTCTCGTACGCGCCCTGCACCGCCCTTAGCTCCCTCCCCAGCGCCTCCACCGCAGCCTCCCGCACGGACGACTCCACCGACGCCAAATCTCCGAACACACCGAGGTGTAGCTCGGGCATGGCCCCGGCAGCTACGGCAAGTGCGACCTGAGGTGGTGCGGTCGGCATGGCTTCCAGCTTGGGCTTCTTAGAAAGCGCGTCGCTTTTGAGGTCGCCTAGGCGGCGACGCTTCTTGTCCATGGACTTGCGCTTCTTCTTTGATCGGGAGGTCTAGGGTTTGGATACACCGGCGGCGGCAAGTGAAACGGGTACAGCAGCACCACGTTTGTCGTTAATTTTAGTTGAGTTTTATGGTTTAGGATTAAAATATAATAATATTAATTTAATTTTATAAATAATCAAAATGTAAAAATTATTTAATAAATATATTATATAATGTTATGTAAAAAAAAAGGTGATTGTATTATATTAAAATATAGGGACAAAGGCGTAAACAGATAAAAACGTAAAATATTTTTTATTTTTAATTTTTTTTTGAAGTTATCGTATAATATTTACAAGAGTCCAATAAATACTCATGACATTATTTACTTTAAATTTATCGTCCATGATTTATTCCTTTTTTGAAAATACTTCGCCGTCGCCGGTAATGATTTTTTTTTAAAAAAAACCATTTTCCATTTAATCAAACGCATTAGCCATTAGTCGTACGTCTCAATTAACCGAACGGATTAATTAATTGGGGAGAAGAACACATGGATTTTGCTTATATTGAGACGAAATTTACTTATACTATTACATCGTTTCTTTTTTCATTTATGTACGGAAATAATAATTTTTAAGAGAATAATTTTGAAATGAAAGAAAAGAAAAAAGTAATTTTGACAATAAAATAAGTAAATTAAAAATTGTAAATATCATCATGAAGCTGGAAGTACTTTTAAAAATTAAGAGGAAAAGAAAAAGCTTATCTCATTTATTAATATATATATATATATATATATAGCTAATTGTGGGTAGTCTCGGTAGGCGCCTACCCAATTGTGATTCCATGGGTGGAATTTCCTCTAGAGATGATTCCATGGGTCCATGGGTGGAATTTCCAGTCATTTGTTAGTATTTTTCTATAGGATATAGAATTTTTAATTGCTTAAATTATAGGAAACTATTGCATGAATAAAGGAATAAAGGTCTACTGAAATATGAAGATTGGAGGCAAGAAGAGCAAGTATTCAAAATTTAAATTAAAAATTCAAAAATTAAGTTTTGACAAAATGAAATAATATATTCTATTTTTTGGCAAGTCAAACTCTATTAAAGGGAATGAAGATCAAGGAGAATGAGTGTAAGATTTTCATGTGATTTTTCCTGCACTCTTGCTACATCTGTGTTTTGTGAGATTTCTTGTGTTTTGTTTGAATTCTTTGAATCTCATTTAGTGTTGCAAAGTGTAATAGGTCACTACAAAAGTTTACTCATCGGACTGTAATGAGGTATTGCAAAAGGGTGTTTTTGTAGGGATAAATTTCTTTGTTGTGCCTGAGAAAAATAAAGTGTAAGAGTTTTTCTTTGTTAAGCCTGAAAAAGTAAAGATATGTAAAATGTTGAGATGTGAACTTGTAAAATACTCAAGGAGATAGTGAAATTCTCAAGGGTCAACCTTGAAGAGTAGACTAGCCTTGTTTTGAATGAACTGCTATAAAAATCTGTGTCTCTATTTTACTCTATTTTCACTGATATCGTTTTGATTCATTATTCACTCTTCTTTAATGAAGTCATTCAATCCTAACATGTAGAAACCATGCTTACAGAAATCTAATGAAATCACCAACCGGCCAGCACAAGAAAATCTGAAACATGAGTCTGACTTCTGTCCATATTTATCCATAAAACACATAATTAATGTATACTTAGATCGATAAACAATGGGTAGACTTGTGAATGGTTGCCCACAAACATCAAACAAGCACTTTTCTAACTCAAATGGAATGCATATATATATATATGGAAGTACACAGGAAAGATGGAACTAATTAATTAATTTAACCATGGCACCTCACAATTAATATTATAATGGAAGATGGAAGACGTGCAATTTTAACACACTAATATATGCATTTACCTTAGTAGGAAAAAAAGAAATATGCATCACACCCATGCTGCCTTTTATTTTAACATATACCTTGATGTTAAATAAATCTTCAGAAAAAAGCTAGGTAATTAAGATGAACAAGAAATTAAAATGGGCAGCATACACCAACCATATATATATATGTGTGTATGTGTATATATGTATGTATATATGTATATGTTGTCTCCATTGTCAACTCTTTTACACACCTTTCTCTCCCTTGATTTCCCTTTTTAGGCCAACACAATCAAGTGGTTGAGTTGATATTTCACATACCTTGATGAGATTAATTAGTGTTTAAATTCATACAGAAACAGCTAGTACTGTGATCAAAATTGATAATTTGTTTAAAAATTACTTACATATGTAGATATTAATTGTTTACATATGATGAAAAATAATAAGTTAATTTTTTTACCATTTATTATTATTTTTCTTCTTCTTTTTAAGGCACAAACCTTCTTTAGAACTACATGGTTATTTTATAGATAACTTTGATTGATTCTTGTGAAGTTTTGGAATCAGGGTTTAGGATTTTTAATTAGGCCGCGATTGTGGTACCTATGATTTTTAATCGCTTGACTGTAACATTAATCGCCTTGCCATTATTTGGGACGGAACTTCTAAGGCTGCTGGACGAAAATTCCGAGGCGTTGGGACGGAACTTCCGTGGTTTCACTTTGGTGACAGTTCGCTTATATTGGTTTTCTCTCTGGTTTGTTGTTTACTCTTTTATTTTGCAAGACGGAACTTCCGATGTCTCATGTTTACACTTTATATGAGATTTTGACCTAATCACCATCATTCATGTAATCACATCCTTTTTGCAGGTAACCCCAGCCTAATGAATAATATAGTGTGGGTGTATTATCTAAAAAAAAGGGAATGAATTGAGTTTAATATATGAAGAATATTTTTTAGAGATAAAATTTTAATATATGAAGAATTCCTTTAATTAGGAATTTTTTTCTGTAATATATATTATTTTTCAATCATTTTTTTTTCATAAGGGTTTCACATACACCACTCCAGAATCAGTTCATTTTACAGTCTTGACTGTAATGCCATAAATATCTACAATCAGAATTGACAACCTCATATATAAATGATATACAAATGTAGGAGCACATCAAAACTTTTATGTCATTTCATTTCTATGCAAGTAATAATCGCTCTGGTTTTTCCATAAGCTGAATTTCCTTGCTTATCCAGTGGCAATGAGAAGATTGGTTGAAAAATCACAGTAACTATTAGCATTCATGAGGAATTTTAATTAATGACAGAATCTAAAATGTATTACAGAAAAGATTACTGGATTGGGAGATACCAAAGTCAATTTAAACTGCAACAAGCGCTTTGTGAAAAAAGCCAATTAAGAATGTGATGATCCCAAAGAAAAGGGTGCAAGGATGTGAGCTTATATCACAAATATCCTGAAGTTATCTGATCTTGCAGTTCTTGAAAATCCCAAGCATCATCAGCTGAAAATTGTCCTGAAACACGATACACATATCACGAAGAGTTAGTCCGAATCTGGTATAATCCAACAATAGGCCGGTAGCTCCAAATGAAATTCATAGTTCATAACTACATACACTATGGTAAGGAATTAGGTATGTTAGGGCTAATGGGAATAATTTATCTTTCAAGTTTTATCAAATGTCTTCAATGATGCTTGGTGACTCTTAAGACGATTTTCAAAAACAAGCAGAAACCCACAGGATAGATTCAGCCTACAAAGAGTGAATACCACATAAATCACTAAGTTAACACAAGAAGAAGCAAGATAACAACTCACAAATGTTCATGTAGATGTAATATATGCTAATGTACTTCGAGAAATCACGGTACCATAAGAGAAAATGTGACCAACTTATTCTGGTGTAGCCTCAAATTTATGATTTGATTAGTGTTGGACAAGGGTTTTGAAAGCCTCAAGTCACATCTGTTTATGCAGTGCCTAGATTTCGAAACAAGAGGAAAGGATGGCTTCTTCACAAACGTTTATTTATCTGACCATGCTAAAAGAAATTGCTCAGATTTTGTAAACGAAAATATCAATCTGGTAGGTGAAAAATATACCAATTGAATCTCTTCGCAAGGCAGCCAAATGAGCACAGCTGCAAATACAGAAATTCACAATTAGAATAATCCAGAAAAGGGCATTTTACTAAAATTCTTAACTATACCTTCAATGAGAATTCAGAAATAACTCCCAGTTCTTTTCTACCTAAAGATGCATCAAATATCTCTTTTTTCAATAATTTAATAGCTACCATATGAGAGCTCAATTTTTTTTGTTAAAGTGTATCCATGGTTGATCCAGAAAAGGATCAGAGGAACTCAGAAATTAATCAGTTTTTTTTTCCTGCCTAAAGATGCACAAAATATCTATTGCTTGGCCATGTACAAATGACGTATATTTCACCTGAGAAGTATCTAACAAGAACTAATGTATGTATATAGTTGCCTTGTGTATCATTCACTTTTGAAAGGTCACTTTTATTTTACTTTGAAAGCATTTTGGGAGAATTATTACTTCGCCAAGTACAGAACTATTGCCATTAATTTGAAATCATCATACAAATAACAAATAAAACAGTTGATCTTCTTTTCTCTTATAAAGTATACAAGGAAAGGTCCTATAGGTTCAAATCTAGATAAAAAACACTAACAATATCAAATAATTTTTAAAATTATGTAAAAATGTACCATGCAAAAAAGCTAATATAGGATTTTAAAGAACAAAAGTCCCACAAATCAAATTTAACTATCATAGTACTCCTTCACTTAAATCCTAGTATTCTGTTGAAGAACCACAGGAAAGAAATAAAAAACACACAAAATATTTAACATCAACTAAGTCATCACAATCTTCTTCTTAGTCCACACAATCTGGACATAAAGGGAAGAAATGTGTTTTATGGCTGCCTTCTGCATGCCACCTTTGGCTTAACATCACTAGCAGAACGATCAAGCCATTCCACCAATGAGAGAAGTCACCACCAATGAGCAACACCATCATCATGCCCTAAAAAATGGGGATGCAGTTCACAAAAAAATTCCATTGTTGGCATGCTGTCATATGTTTTGATTTTCTTTTCTTCTTTTGTGTAGACTTCACTTTTTTTCCTGATCTTAAGATTATCTTCCATTGCACGGAAAGAGTAAACACCTATGTGATTAATGATTAGTCATTCCCACCTGGCTGCTACTAAAAGTTAACGTGACTGACTTTTATTTGTACCTACAATCACTGTGATTGGTTGTCATTTGTGTTATAGTTATCTGCCTATTGTTGCATGGTGAATACAATTGGTCAATGTATTCACCAATCTACAGTCGTTAGATGTTTCAACTAAAGGAGGAACATTAGAATAAAAATATCACTTCATGGATTCCTATTAGGTTACATCTGGGTTGAAGTAATGAATTTCTTGCAGATTAAGTGATAGTTCCACGTATAGAAGATTGCACCCTTTCGCACAATATTCTCATTCCATTCTCCTCTATAGATAGTGTTAAAACAGAAGAGATAGATGAAAGTGGATTACTATATCTCATTAACAAACAGAAGACTTTTATTTGCAAAGGCTACATCAAGAAAAGAGACACAATACGAGTAACGTGGGACTAACCCACTTACAACATAACACAACTTGGTATGCATACCCTCCACCCTTTTCCTTTTCTCTCTCCTCCACCCTTTTTCTTTTCTCTCTTTTTTTCCTTTTTAAAATTCACATGCTCCCCACATCCCTTTACCCTTCTCAATTCTTGTTCTTTTTTTCTTCCATTTTCCCTTTTTCAAGAAAAGAGACACAATACGAGTAACGTGGGACTAACCCACTTACAACATAACACAACTTGGTATGCATACCCTCCACCCTTTTCCTTTTCTCTCTCCTCCACCCTTTTTCTTTTCTCTCTTTTTTTCCTTTTTAAAATTCACATGCCCCCCACATCCCTTTACCTTTCTCAATTCTTGTTCTTCTTTTCTTCCATTTTCCCTTTTTCCCATTTTTCCGCTATCTTACCTTTTTGTCTTTCCCTTCTCTTCTCCTTCTTCTCCCTCTAACTGTTAACTGTCAATCTCACCACTACAACCCAAATTGGTGCAAGCGTTGATGCAAGCGTTGATGCAAGATTACAACAATAACAGGCAGTGGTAAGCAACATAGCCAACAAGAATGGAGCAATAGAGGTAACGACAACAGCTTAGGTTGCAAGGAACGCAGGAGCAGAAAGGATAAGAGAGCTTAAAAAGCACAGGGTTGCAAGAGAGATCTTGTTCGTTGTAATGCAGCAATAGGAAGAAAAAAGACAATGGGGAAACAACGAAATTGGTGAGTGGATGATTGTAGCAGGGTGGAACCCAAGGTGGTGGGTGTTGGTGGTGGTGGACATGTCGGCAACGGGAGGGTTAAAGATCACATGTGGTAGAAGAGGAGAGAAGTTACAACATTTGCTCTTAAATAAAGAAGAAACACTAACAAAACAACGGAAGGGATGGTAGATAGGGGAAAACATAACAATAGCCTTAACAAGAGTTGGCAAGGCTAGCTGACAGTGATGGTTGGGAGGAGGGGTGGTGGCTAGGGTTTCTCTCTTCTCTACCTAGATCTCTCTCAACTTGATAGATTCTTAAAATCTAAGCCCTGATACAATGTTAAA